>JAVCKT010024919.1:0-34503 GCA_032273925.1 Rhynchotus rufescens | reverse complement strand
TAAATTCAGCACATACTGGGGCATGCAGTCCCAAAGGTCTACGATGGGTGTTCAGACTGCCCCGACTGTAAAAGCTCTCCTCATGTGTGCATGTGTATGTGCACCTGCAAAGGGGCTGTCTCAGGCTGTGAAATTTCTGCTGTGATAGGTGTTTGGAAACCTTAACTGATTTTTTTTCTTCTTCCCTTTTTTTCTGTAAATATCTTTTATGGAAAATGCTTTGGTTTTCTGAGGCAGGGAGAGCAAAACAAAGAAGAAACTTCTGTACAATTTCTCCTTTGCTCTCCAGTGAGAGTAATGCCTTTCCTCCTGGTTCCAGCCTTCCCACTCTGTTTAACAGAGTGTTTAGAAATGACCAAGGGCTTTCTGTGAACCTTTCTTTACCTTGTCATAATTCCTTGAACAGAATCACTGTAGCCTTGTGGAAGAATAGAAGCCCTCAGGGAAGACAGACAGAGGAAGGGGAAATGTTAAATGGAGCTTGCACTCTCCCAGCAGAGCTTGCTGCTTGCTTAGTGCTCGGGTATATTTTGGTATAGTGCTGTAGTTGTGTAAGTGGGACAAATGGGAAGCAGAATTTATATATATAAATTCTGTGTGTGTATATATATATATATACACACACATATAATTTTCAGTCATGAAAAGAGTTGATGTTTTAATTTTTATGAAACAGTTGGTCCATCCAAATTGATGGTCTACATGTTAGTCTTACTTCGTGTTTAACATCCCTGTACAATGGCCGGGGACCACTGCTAATGCCACAAGTTCCAATAACAAGCCAGCAGAGAATCTAGGAGGAATGAGATTGCTGAGACAGAAACCAAAAGGCTTGGACCAGAGTACCGAATACAAGACTAAAACTCTGCTCTGCTCTTGGAAATCACTGAGTATTTTTTGCCTTCATGGCTGTCATGAGAGAGCTGAACAGGTTGTTTCGCTGATGGAAGTCCTTGGCTTGGAACTGCAATCATCAGTGTGTGAAGGCTTAAACATCTCCTTCAGAGGCGATGGGCTCTTCCCGTGAGTGCAGGATCAATTCAGAGAAACATGAATTTCTTTGAAAGGTTTTCTCATGGTATTTAGTTAAAATGTTAGCTTGATACTGAGTTCAGTAGTAGTGCTTTCTTAAACACGTTCCTGGATACTCCCCGCTCCTTGGCAGGAGGATTTAATGGCACCTTACTCTGGAGCAGTTTATTCCCTCTCCCTGCTTTCTGTTGTTTGCTTCTGTACTTGGAAGGCCTGTGCAAGTTGGTTGGTGTGTGTGCGTTTACTTAAATATTGTCACACAGACATGAGGTAGAACAACAATACACAGCACTGGGCTGAAACTTCCTTCCTGCATCCCCTCTTTGGTCTCTCGTACATATTTAGAAGTTAGGCAGCTTTTTTCTTTCCTTTTCTCAGCAGTGCAGCACCTTGTAAGTAAAAGGGCTAGCTTAATGTTGAAATCTCTCCCTCGAGTCCTATGCATGAGTCAGATAGGTTTGACAGTTTGTGTGGCACTCGTATATGCTTTTAACTGACCTGTCTTAAAAAGGAGAATTTTAGTGTCATAGGTTAATCACCTTGGTTAAAGAAAGGTCTCCAGAATCTACCCCTATGTGTTCCTAAGGGGTTATTCTTTTTTTTAAGCCAAAGAGTTATTTATTTTTTAAGCCAGACTCTTGCCCCACACAGTGCAGGTAGCCTCTGTGCCGGTTTGGAGGCAGCACTTAACTGATGTGGGCTGCTAGCACGTGTGAGCTCAGGTCCTTGTGTGGATGGAAAGGCAGCATGGGGTGAGGTAGGAGGTGTGGGTCTAATCTGGGGGTAGAGCATGATCTGAAAGCAAGAAAGGTCTTTTCTCTCATTTGTCCTATGTTACCCTAGCATGATTTGGTCGGGCTTAGCAAATGCAACTTCAGTGTCATCCCAGAATCCCTCAAACTACTATCTGGAAGCTCAGCCGAGGTGGGAAGTGGAGGTTTGACAGTGGGGCAAGCCGGGCAGAGGCTGCCGCTGCTGGGCCTGAGAGCGGCGCTCGCGGTGGGAAGCGCCCTGCCGCTTCCTTTAGGGACGGTGCTTTCGGCCCCTGTGGAAATTCCCCTCTCCGCCATCCGCCTCTGGCTCTGGTACTGTCTGCTGTTGATCATCTGCGAGTCCAGCAGCAGGGATCTGTGCCAGGAGCAAGGCTGGGGCCTGTGTTTTCTGTGGAGCAGCGTGGGGGGATATGGAGTGTGTGGGGGGGAGGCTCTTCTGTGTTTCTCATCAGAGATTAACTGACGAGTGTCTTGTTAAACCAGGAATAGAAGCGTGCTTTTGAGTTACAGAGTTAGCTCTCTGTGCCTTTGTGTTACTTCACCCTAGAGGAACTGTAACTTTGCTGTAAAGGGGACGTTTGAGCCTTTTGATGCACGGAAAGTGGGAAGGATGGTAAAAATATTGGGAAAGATAGTAAAAATAATCATTAGTATATCTGGCCTGGAGTTCTGCAAAGCATGGATGTATTTCCTCACCAGCAAAGGATTTGCTTTGTATGCCCTTGGGCACTTCCAGAGCTGTTGTCTCTTTTGCGAAGCTGAATGTTGGGTTACCCTGTGTGTCCTTTGAAGTGCTCCTTGTTGCCGGGAGCCTTGCCTGTTGCTTGCTGTAGAAATTCTTGCATCTTTAATTTCTGCCTTATAACAGGCACAGGTTGACCTGTGGGTAAATTTGGATGTGCCTTCCGTTTCGGTGAGGTCTCTGCAGCCGTCTTTGTGAGCGAGTGCATTTTGTGGGTCCCGGTTGTCCTTGCAAACCACCGTGTGGTGTGTGAGCTACATAAAGCACCGCGGTTCTTTGCGCGGAGCGGGGCTGCGACGGGGCTGAGGTGCAGGGGGACTGTGCTGGGGGCAGCACTGGGGCAGCGCTGCAGGGTGCGGAGCTGCACAAGGCGTTCTTGGCTCAACTTGCTGCAGCGCCACAGAACGTGTGTTTTTAGGTGCCTTTTTTTCCACAGAGACAAATGAGAGCTTCAAGGGAAACTCCGAAAAGTGCAGAAAATGTGAATTCCCAGCTGTCTGGGTCATCCTCAGGATATATGGTTTGCTAAGTAGCAGAATCCTCTGCTTCTTTCCAGTGCTGTAAGGCTAGGGACTTCTTTGTATTTTCAGCAGCAACTGTTGTCACACAGCATCACTTGTGTGAACTGCTGTGATGTACATGTGGCAGAAATGCTGGACCCCTTCTGAGCCCATGGTCTACTTGTTCTCCCTCTCACAAGCATGTGGAATCAAGCTGATCTCCTCCCTTGGGCCCTGAGGTGGCAGGAGCTCCACTGCAGGTTCCCTCTTGCCCTGTTCCAGTACACGTGCACGCAGCAAGGAAACTGGTGCAGGACACTTGACTTGCCTGGGACACTCCTCCCAGTTTAATGTGTGCACACTGGAGTGTTGTGTTTTGTCACATCACGTGCAGGAGATTCCTGCAAGTACTTCTTTCAATGTCCTTGGGTGGTTTCTGAGGGCAGGAATTAAAACCAATTCCTGATCTAGGATTATGTCTGCATTAAGGAGTAGAATTAGGAAGACCAGTTCAGAGGTGAAGATAGTAGGTGTAAATAAGGTGCTACCTCTTTACTGTGAGGAGAAGCTGTTGTCATCTGAGCTGGTGCAGATGTCAGTGTCTATTTAATATATAGAGTTGTATGGCATAGAAGGTGGGATGGGAAACACTTTTTACAGAGAACTTGAACACTTGCTTGGATATTGTAAATGTAAACTCCACTATATAAGTGTTTTGTTGTGGCATCTCCTGCGTGATGAGAGGCTCTAGAGAGGAATGAAGCAGCTTACATGAGCTGACTAAACTTGACCCTGAGAGAGGAGGATTTCAGCAGTGGTGTAAGAACTGCCTCAAAGCTTCCCTCTCCCTAGGCCTCCTCACTGCTGGAGCTAAAATTCACGGCAAGTACCTGGACCCCGATGCTCCTCAGCAGCTGATTAGGAGAGACATCATTTAAAAAAAAAATAAATAAAAATAAAATAAAACAGCTGTCAGGCATTGGCTTTTGCACTTCCGTCTGCTGCTTTTTCCTATGCCAGATGTTGCCCTGGGTAATTGTGGATTGTGGCAGTGATTAAGAGGCCTCTGCATTATCGGTGCTCCCTTTATGGACAAAGTCTGTTATGTAAGTGACTGTGCTTACATACAGACTGCCTGCTGCAGAGATGTGTCAGATTTCTTTAGTTTTCCCCCTCTACGTGCTTCCACTTTGAGAAGAGGTCGCTGTGAGTTGAAATAAAAGAAATCTAAAGTTTCATTTCAGACCTAGTCTTTCCAAGATAGTGACAGTGGGAGCAATTCTGCCTAGTCAGATGTGCAGTAGACTGGCTGTGCCACCCTCTGCTACCTGGGTGCACCTGAAGCCTGACCCAGCCTGTCTTCCAGCTCTCCCTGTAGGACAGAGGAGTTAGCAGGGTGACTGTCCTTCAGAAGTCTTACGTGGTTTTGAGGGAAGTGGGGAAAGAGAGAAGAGTCTCAAACCCCAAATCTGACCTCCTTTTCCTGTGTCTCTCCACAGCTGCCAAAAGCCTGCTGAACAAGAAGTCGGATGGAGTAAAGGTAAGTTCCCACTTTCCCGTCTCACTGTCCCACCCCCACCTGAACAGGATCCCCTCCCGGGGTAAAACCACACCACTGTCCTGGTCCACGTACGGTAATGCAGCCCTGGGTGGGATCTTCATGGTTTTTAACATTTTGCACAACTGCCTAGGTGCACCATTGCACCAACGAGGTTTCTTTCTCCTCTTTTCTCTGAAGCACGGAGAACTGGCCAGTGCTGTGGATTAGAAATCCAGCTCTGGTGTGACACGCACCTCTGACTAGTCTTGCTCTGTTCTGTGCAGAATGCTTCTGGATATAGAAAATACACAGAACAGTTGTCAGTGGTGGATGACACCCCGCAGACCCCAGAGAGATCACTTTTACCCCTTTGACATACGCTAAAGGTTGAGCTGCAAAAAGGAATGGGGAATGAGGAACCTTCAAAGTTACTGCTCAGACAGGAAGGAATCTTTAATTCATATTCAAGTTCAGTCTGCGTCCCTGATATCCATGCCCTCCCCGGTTCCCTGCTGAGGAGGGTCATTCTTTCCCCACTTGCACTGCACTCTTGGTGTGCATGGTCATCTTCTAGTTCTGGAGGTCAAGACTGTCCATCATTCAGGCATTGGCTCTTTGCCATCCAGGATTAGAGTAGCAACAGTTAGGGACTTGAGGACTGTCTTTTCTTGACTTTTCCAAAAGATACCTGTCTTCCAACTGGGAGGGGAATGTTCATTTTATTTGCTGGCACTTTGGTTTGAACCTAGGCCTTTCTTTGCAACTTTGCAACCTCATCTTTTGGTTTTGCAGTGTGGAAGTCTTGGCTCTCCCCCTGCTGGGAGGTTTTGACATGTTGAAGGACCAGTCCATTGTTCTCTCCTGCTCTTTTGGCCTTTTTGTGTTTCAGTGAGCCTTTGTTTCTAGATAGAATGCAAGCAGATGGGTGTAAAAGAGATCTCTTCAGAGGAGCTGTCTGTGTTTTGGGGATTACTGTAATAAATACTGCATTCTTGCACTTCTGCTGTGTCTTGCCCAAACGAGACCCAAGCCTGGATTTCTTTGCCCAAAATGATATTTGGAACTACTGATTTTTACCCAGGATACACATCTTTGAAATGTGCCTGCAAGAGTAAGCTTTTGTGTCTTTGCCCAAGCCTGCCTCTTCTGTACAGTCCTGCGTCAGACCTGTGCAGGGCTGCAACAAGCACCCCTCAGTTCTCTCAGCCCTCAGTACGGGACAACATTACACTGAAGTCCCAGTGCAGTGGGAATGGGTGATCTCTGAGGCTATGAACTGAGAACCAGCAGATACATCCTTCAAAATCCCTACATGTCAGGGAGAAGCAGCACACAGTGATGTATCTACACTTTTTTTTTGTATCTGTATTTATATATAGCTTTTTGTCTACCTAGGAAACCCATAACTTTCTTAACATTCTTGATTTCCAGCAGGCTCAGAGTGTTACAGCTCAGGTAAATATTGCAGAATTGGTCGCATGACATGCACGCTGCTTTGGTGCAAAGCTGCCTGGCTACCTAGTCAGGAGGAAACCTCGATGTTTGGAAGAGGCTTCCTTTCCATAAGACGTGTGCTGTGCATTTCTGTTGGAACATGATGTCTTCCTTTCTGAAAAAGGGTAGAACTGAATTTTGCTTTTCTACCTAGTTTTGAAGGATTTTTCAGCTCTTCCCTGTGTTTGTCTGGTCTTCGTATGTAAATTAATGGTTGTGATAACGTGGAGAATAGAATGAGAGCAGAGACTGATCTGGCCTCTTGCAGAGCGTTTTCTGTATGTGGCAAGTGGGGCTATCCGCTGGGAACTGCTTCCCTGTTTCTGTGTGACTCTAGAGACCTGTAGTCAAGCATTTGCATCCAATTTTCTTGCTCCTAAGAGTGAGAGCAGTCTTCCTGTGCCCTGCCAGCCTGCTTGGAAAGCAGGCTCCCAAACCATCCAGATCCCTCAAGTCCTGCTGGCAAGGCTGAGGCCGGGCAGGACGGAGAGCAGCTCGTGCTCTGTGTGTGTGCCATGATGTGTGTGTTTGTGCTACTCCCTTCACGTTTCTGTTGCAGCTCCGGGCTGCTCTCCCTCTTCGCCCCTGCAGTTTGTGTGTATGGTGGTGCTTCCCGTTAGGCATCCATGGAAATAGAGCATAATATAAATAATTTTATATCAGACGCAGGTTCAGAACAAGCATTGCATAGTCTGCTGACCACGTGCCACACAGGCTTTCTCCCATGTTTCCTCCCAATATGAAGACTTTTTCCTCCCATAATAAGACTTTTCCTCCGTAAGACTTTTTCCTCCCATCTGTCAAGATTTGAGATGAAATGTTTCAATGTCTTCATTATGTTTTTTCCAGTCCAGAATGACTGTGCCAAGAGTGTTTGGGAAAGGCCTTGTGCCGTAGATAGCCATGCAGAGGATGAGAATGGAAAGAATATTTCTGCCACTGATGATTGTGCTATTGTAAAATTTATGTAAAATTTATAATTTAAAGCCTAAATTAATGGCTTTAAAACCCTTAAGAAAAAGCAGAATCAGTTTGGCTTCATTTACCTTACATTCAAGGTATTTTTCCCATCCCAAGTTGATGTTTATTTGATAGAAGTATGCTGTTGCTTCACCAGTTTATTATGGAATCCTGCAGTATTCCATAAATATTGCAGGAATTCGTAATACATGAAATTAGCTAAGTTTGAGTGAGGGCTACACCTTTTTCTCTCGGGTTATTCTCTAGAACACCACATATTTTAGATGTGTTGGCAAACACCTGATAAATGATGTTACTGTTTTAGCACAAATGAGAGAGGAATGATTTATTATAGTCATACATAATGATAAAAGCATCTGGTGTGATTTGCACTGATTTGATATTTATTAGCTGTAAGAAACACGTGTTTTTCCTAGGGAAGTCAGGAGTGGGGGAACAGATAGGGAACATTTTTCATCTATTATAGGTGTGTCTACAGTGACATGGTTTGAACAGATTTCCCCATGACCCCCTTCTGCAGCCAGTTCTTTTCCCTTCCATTTGAAGCACTCCTGGTCTTCATTGTGCACTACTGCTTCTGTTTCAAGTACTAATTTTGCTAATTGGTAGATGTTTCATCAACTTGGCACTTGAGAACTTTTCCATCTTCTGTTCATTATCTTAAATAATGAATGATTTAAAGTGCCTTGTGTCTTAAATTATCCCTGCCCACCAAACCTTCCCGCACTGGTAGTGCTGCACTTGCTCTCTTCAGGCAGAATTGCTTCCAGGCTGGTGGAGTAGCATCAAGGCCCAGGATTTATTTCCCAAGGATCATAATTTTCTACTTGCAAATGCAGAATGTGAGGCTGGAAGATTCTGGGTGACAAACTGCAGAGCCATGTAACACACCGTGAATCTTGGGGCCACCACTGTAGGTCCTGCGGGATGGGGGGTTGTATTTTTTTTGATTCCATATTTGTAAGCAACATTGTGCAACTACAATTTTTACATCTACTTTCCGTAGTTTCATATCAAATCTATTTGTTTTCTTGTTCCTCTTTCCATTTGTAACCTGGATTTGCCATCCGCTGGTGAGCGGGGTTAAGGAATGGACTGGGACAGACAAGGGGATGAAGATCAAGGACACTTTGTGGTGAATGTCCTTTCTCTGTCAGGAGCTGGACTCTCTGTCGCTAGTGCTACAGTGCTCCTGTCCATTGTGTCTCTGGGCAGCACTTCAAACACTCGTGTTCCCTTTTTCCTAAAGGGAAATTTTCCTTATTACAAGTGTGAGAAGGTGCACATGTTTCCAGACCTAAGATGGCCCGACAAATTCATCTTCGTAATCAGAAGATGTTAATGCTCAAAATGTTATTTTTAGTTAAGTGTGTAATTAGAAGCATTTTAATCTTAGCTCTTCTTTACTGATTTCCTTTTTTTGCTTCTTTTGAGCATTTTGGTTTTTGATTAAGAGATACAAAATGTTACCAGTGTTTTTCAGGCGCAGTGTAACTCTCTAACTAGTAACTTGTGTAGAAAGCTAGAGGATGTGCAAGGTTTTTGACAGCATTCATTTGAAGTGCTCTGCAAAACTTGTTGACTTTGTACCTTGCCACTCTACTGCATCTTCATGGTTTTATTAGCCAGAAGAAGCTGCACAGCATAGCTGAAAAGAGAATTGGGCTGAAAGTAGAAATGTAGGGCTTTGGTGCGAGGAGGTTGATGTGGTAAAACCTGCCCTCTGCAGAGAGGCACCAAATCCTGTTTGTTTGCTGTTTGTAACAAACCTTGCAGAGCGTGCAGATGTCATCCCTGGCAGTGGCAGGTTCCTCTGCTGGGAAAGCATCCCCCAAAGGTGGGGAGGAGGCAGGAGAGGAGCGGTGCAGCTGGCATTGCTGCTGGGAGGGCAGGCTGTGTGCCTGCATGTGAGGGTGCTGGCCAAGGGAGCCAGGAGGGAGCCCTTGGAAAAGGGCCCTCTTGAAATCCGGAGGGGTCGAGTATCATCAGCACAGGAGTTAATGCTCCTGCTTCTACAAGCGGGCTCTTAATGATCTTTCAGACACTGTTTAAAGATTGAACGGTGAAAATAAATGAGGAGGGCCCAAGTTCACCTGCACACAACAGTTTTATGCTGAAATGTTTTATTCGGGATGCTTGGGGAGCACTTCAGATCTGGTTGAATGGAGGGCTGACATCCAGTAACACTAGATCCAGTAGCAACTAACCTTTGATGCATTCATTTTGTTCACTTGTATTGCTGTAATGCTTAAACTCCACCTGAGATCAAGGGTCCGGCTTAGCGCTGCACCGATGCCTAAGCAGAAACCCTGCCTCCCAGCTCTCACTTAGAGAGATGAGCAGGTGAAGCGAGAGGAGAGATGGATTCACAAAGATGAAATGATTTACTCAGCATCACATAAATGACTGCCCAGAACCGTAACTGGGCCCTTGACTGGGTCCACTCTTTACTAATTATGACATCTTCTAGCCCACGTGTTACTTTCTGTGGGTGATGGGGATGGTTTGCCCCGGGTGTTCCCAGGACTGTTGCTGTCCCGAAAGGCAGTGACTCCTGCACGTGTGTTCTGCTCACTGTGTGCTCTGCTGTTCGGTGTTACCCACAGCAGGGCTCTTCCTTCCCTCAAGTTTCAGTGTAGGCAATTGGAACACCTGAACTTCACCCAAATGCACCCAAAAGATTCGCCCATGGGCTTGAGGGGGAAATGTCTGTACTGCTTTGAGAGAGTGTTTTGTCACCTCTCAGATGTGGGGAAGTCTTTGCAGAGATCGGTGAGGCTCTTCACCAGAACCTGGTTGGCTGCAGCACCTTTTATCTTCCTGTTGCCCTGGCTGTCTTTGCACTGCCTGGAAAGACTAGCTACACACAGAGATGTAGCTGCATTGTGGAAGGTCTGTCATAGCCAAACTTCTGTTGCTTTATTTTTTTTTGCTAATTGTAGGCACAGAACACAAAAAGAAGTTTTACTCGTTCATATATTGCTCTTAGGTGCCATAGGTGACTTATGCCTCCGTTACAGAGGAGATGGGCACCTCATCTGTTGTTCGTGACTTCCTTGATGATATTTTGTCTTGGGTGTTACTGTGTTTTGGTGCTTGAGCACTCCCTGTCAGTCCACATCTGTCTTTTAAGCTCTGGTCTTAATGCAGGCCTCACCCCCTCCTCCCCCAGTCATTTCGTATTACTTAGCAAGCTGGGTTTTGTTATTATTATACTGGCCAGTAATGATGTACTGTCTGGGATTTCCAGAATCCATCATGCCATGTTAATAGAGCAGCAGTGTTTTAAATTTAGATTGTGCTCTAATTAAATTCAGATCTGCAGAGGGCTCAATTTCCTCTTGTGTCAGTGTTTCTTGTGTCTCTAATTTCTGAAAAGAGAATTGGGGGGAGGGCTGTGTGTTTGTGTTCCGTGTGGCTTGGTTAGCTCTCCTTTGGTATAAACTATTTCATTGTCTGTTAACTTTTTCTGACCCCCTTCTTGTTTCTATTTCTGTTGTTGTTTCTCGTGGGAAATCTGTAGGCACTTCTAAAGAGACCATCTTCCTTAAGGAAAACGTTCCCTGCCATATCTGTGTGTGCTGTCTCTCTGTAGGATGAATTTGTAGGATTAAAAATAAAACCTTGTTTTGGAGTCATTTTTCATCAGGTGTGAATTGCCAGTTTTCCTGGAGAAGAATTCTGCTCTGTGCCCGGGAACAAGGACTCCTCTAAGTTGCTGGTGGTCTGAGCATCATATTTGTATACTGGAGGCCCCTTCCATTTTAGCTTTTGCTTGAGGAAAAAATCGTGGAGAAGCTAAATTGTCCAAAAAAAAGATGATGTAAGGAATCATAAGTTTGTAAATCAGGCAAGTCCTGTATTGCACCTGTGAAATGGAAGCTTGGCAAACAAAATGCTGAACAGATCTGGCAGCAGCAGCCTCTGTCCATCCTGGAGTTCAGCATCGGGTGAGGCAGGAGCTTTGCTAGTTGCAAACTGCCCCTGCACTCACTGTGTGCTCTGCCCTGGCCTTTACACAGAGTCAATAGGAATGTGCTGCTGGAGGGACGTGGGCACTTGCTGCTCACAGAGCCCCACCGACCTGTAGGTGTGTGCGAGCTCTCCCGTGGGGCTGGCAGGCAGGATTGGAGGCACTGGAGGGGACCCTGACACGTGGGAAATGGGGGGCCACAGCCCCAAGGGCTCCCCAGGGCAGGGAGTGCCGTGGCAGTGTGGATGGGAAGAGGCTCCCCCCAGAATGGGCAGAGAGGGAGCAGCCAAGGGGAGCAGCAGGGGGAAGAAGCAGGCAGACATGGCTGGGGAACAGCTGGTGCTGCGTGAGGGAGAGCCGGCCGAGCTGGGGCTGGGCAGAGCAGAGGTGTGCGTGCGGATCCGGCCTTCTGGAGAGCGGAGTTTGGCGTGCAGAGGGTGCCTGAAGCTGCGTGTGGACAGGAAAACATGTCCTGGAAAGATGGGTAGTGTTAGCACACTGGTCTCTGTTTTCCCCCGGTTTCCGAGAGCACAAGGTGCTCCGGTTGTGGAGCACCTCCTTGCCTTCCTTGCCTTTCCTGCACTTCGGAGTGTGGGTGCATCTGTCCTCTCCTGCGTCAGCCCCAATTCCTGTGCAAGGCAGCCCTTCTCCCCACATTATCCACAGAAATTCCCTCAGCTTTAGCCCTTGGGAATGCTGTTGTGTCCTCTTCCCTACCCTCTCATGACGATATTGTGCACACACGTTTGCTTTCTCCAAATGTGAGGAGTTTTGTGCCTGTCCCCCTAAGTGGCTGGAGAAACTGCGCTTAGCTCCGAGGTAGGAGAGCTCACACCCCTTGTCTTGTGCATATGTAATACAGCCCCCCCTCTTTTCCTCTCCGTACATCTGTGTGGCTCCTGTGTCCTGGCTTTGGCGTTGGAATGGATGGGATCTGCGGCGCTGCCCTTTCCCCGGGGTGTGGTGGTGTTCTCTAACAGCGACTTCTCTCCGCACCTTTTTGCGTGTCCGTGCGTTTCTGCTGCTGCTCGTTCCCAGGGGAGTGTTATTAGCAGGGGGGCCCTTGCCGGCACACTGATGTGTGAATAGTTTCTGTGCTTTTCTTCTCATCTCCTCTCTTCCCTTCTCTTTCCCTCTCTCAATGGTGTGTCCAGAAAAGGAAGTCGAGCTCCAGTGTGCATTTGATGGTGAGCACCTCCCGTAAGCTGCCTGCGATTCGTGCGTCCGCCATCCCCATGCCATGCACGCTCGGCTTGTGCTCATCACCCTACATAGCATGTGCGCGCCGGGGGGCGGTGGCGGGGCTCCTCGTGCACTCAGCGGTCCATGTCCTCACTAAAAGGGCCCCGGGACTGCCTGCCCCCGCCCCGACCAGTCGCACGGCTCCCGTTTTTGTGCGGAAAAGCAGCGGCTGGAAGCGCAGTTGGCCACTCTCGGTGTGTGATCTGAGGCAGGGCTTCTCCTGCGCCCCGCAGAGCCCGTGCGCGCCCTGCCCGGACGCGGGGCTTGGTCGTTCTGCTGCAGCGGTGCCAAAAAGAGGAGCAGGGACTTTGCCCGGCATTGGTGCCGTCATCCTTGGCGGGAGCCCTGCAGTGTAGAACGAACTTGGAGCCGCTCCAGAAGCGGCAGAGCCCGAGGGGGCTGCGCTGTTGGCGTGGGCGGCTCAGGGCTCCTTTTTTAGCCTTCTGTCCCCAAGAGGTTTGTGGGAGCCTCTATAATCCCCAACTTCCTCTTGTCCCGATCTCGTTAGTGTCTCCCAGCATGACCAAATACCTGGTAACTGCCCTTCCCTGTCTTATTTATTGCCTTTTTTCATCCATCCAGATGTGTTTGACGTTCATAGAATGTGTCAGAAAAGTAGTCAAATCAGTTTTAAGGGGGCAAAGAGAAAATCGGCCAGTGCCATATTGTAAGGAGGCATGTACAGCCCCTCAGACAATGCCAGTGCCTGACGCTGAGGTCTGGACAGTATCTGAAGTGCATTAGTGGCATTGTAGCTCCTGTCTCTGTTAGAAAAAGAATAGAAAACACTTCTCCCCTATTGTACGGAGCAATATTATGGTCCTGAGAAAGCAGAAAATGTGTTTCTGCATTACTATCCAGAAGATATGTCCCCCCTTCCTCCTTCAGTAACATGTTAAACCCATGTAAGCACAAAAAGCACAGAGTTTGGCTTGGAAAAGCCAGTGTGGGAGACTGACATTTCCCTAGCCCTGCCTGTACCAAAGTCCAGGGCAGGAGGGCTTCTCTGCCCACTGCCAGCGCTGCTCAAATTCCCTCTGCTTGTTGTTTTAAAGCAGCTGGGATATGTAAACCGTATAAGCGTGAGCCTCGGAAAACAGTGAGGCAGAGAAGGTGGCCAAATAAGCAGAGGGAGCCCATATGTTGGTACTTATTTGCTTTTCGCTGGCTGTGAGAGGGTGTCCCGAGCGATATGATCACTGGTCTGTTTTCTTTCTCTTGCACCCCCTGTGTTGTTTGTGCCTGTCTGTCTGTCTCTTGTCTAGCTCGGGAAGCACTTCCAACTGCTGTGCCAAAAATAATTGTGTTAAAGAGAGCTTAAAAAGGGCCTGGCACCTTTTTTAGGTGAATTGGCTTTTAACTTGAGCTGTGAAGTGCCAAGGATCGTGACCTGTCTGGTGCCTGGGAATGGGAGGGCGAGGAGGGGTAAGAGTGTCCTGTGGCACCCGGGCTTGGGGAAGGACACACTGGTCTGCTCCGTGAAGGATGCTGGGCTGGAACATGGGCGTGTGGGGAAGATCCAGGCATCTCATGAGTCCCACGCCGGGACGGACTGAGCCTGTCGCCTCCTGTTTGTCTGGGACTTTGTCCTAGAGTTAAGTATTCCATGAACCTGGAAATCCGATGCATAGCAAGTGGTAAAAATGGGACTCAGGTGGGGAAGAGTATGATGGATGCAGCCAGGAAAGGAGACTGTGCATCTGGGCTGTGTGGGGGTTTGTGCTTTGTAGGGTGACATCCCGCACCTTAACAAACTGCTGTTGACTGGTTTTCAGAACAGTGGCTACCTCAGTGATTCTTCCATTGGATTTTGATTATAAAGCCTTCCAGAAAGTAAACCTTCAGGAAGCAAATCTAAAGAATAGAGTGAAAAAGAATCAGGAGAATTTTTTATAGCTGCTTTTGTATTAACTGTATCCTCATACCCCAGTAGACTAAGAAAAATTAGCTGCACTCTTCTCACTAGAAGATACTCTTTGCCTTAGGATCACTGTTTCTGAAGAGGTAGAGGAACCTCAGTGCTCTATGGATGGGTGAATCCCACTTTGCCAGAAACCTGGTTGTATTTCTACCATACAATAGCTCGGGATCTCTTTGGGTGTTTTTTTTTTTGGTTTTTTATTTGTTTGTTTGTTTCAGTTTGCTCTTCTCCCCTCTTGCATCCATACTCTCATCCATATTCAACTCTTCTGCCATCAGGCTGGAAATCCATGAAGGAATCAAGGCTCTTGGAAAGCCAAAGCCTTAGGGACAATGTGAGGTTGTACGGGGAAGGGCAGCAAGCAGCAAATTGTGAAGTGTATTTGTCCTTCCTTAGCTTTGGGACGAGCATGTCGTATACTCTTTCCTGTGGACTTATTAAGAATGAATTCCTGCCTCTCTCTCCCACTTCCTCTCCCTGCCTTTCCTCTTTTCTTTGCCCTCTCTTTACTCCCTCCAAAAGGGACAGCTCAGCCCGAGCACCCTGCTTGTAAAGGGGAGCTGAAGCACGGGTGGGTGCGTGTGGAGGCCGGACCTCACGGGCTCTGTTTCTAGCTGACCCAACGGAGCGCTTGGCGCCGCGTTCCTGGCGCCGCGTTCCTGGCGCCGGCCGCAGCGAGATGAGGGCCTCAGCTCTGCGTGCACGCGGGCAGCGCTCGGGAGGGTGGCGTGAGGAGCAGCTGCGGCCAGGTGAGGCTGCAGCGAGGTGAGGCTGCGGCCAGGTGAGGCTGCAGCGAGAGCCCTGCCAGGAACCACCGCGTGCAAACCGGGGCAGTCGTCGGCTGCAGCGCTGCGTTGCATGGTCGCACAGAGAGCTGTATAGCAGGGTGCAGGCACCTTCAAGCCTGCAACAACTGACTGGATTTGTGGGCTAGTAACACAAACTAGTGGACACTGCTTTGTCATCCCACAGAAGCAGACTTGGCTCATTGCTATGTGATGCAGTGGGGCATTTTCCTGCAGAAAGCTGCTGATTGCCTCACTATTGTGCTGGGAAAATGCAGGAAACAGAGACTTTTATCATTAACGTGGCTACAAGAGAGACTGAAGCCGGACAGGATGCAAAACCACTGGGTGCCATCTGGAGGACTTGCTGCTTGGGGAATTTGCAGCCTCTCCTCCCCTCATCCACCACCTCCATAGTTTGGTCCTGAAGTCTTCATTTGGATCACAACAGGGATCCGACGCACCATACTTCACTTTTTCTCTACCTTTTCTAGGGCTGAGCACACTTTTTTTTTTCCCCTATCAGCAGATTGTCTGGGACCTTCATCATCATTGCATACCTAGGATTATACCTGCATACTTTGGGACTCTTCCATCACCCCCATTTCTCCCCTGTTTGAGACTATGCCATGACTATTGCATCCCTCTCACTTCTGCAGTCCCCTTCTCTTGAGGCTGCTGCTGCCATTTCTTCTCCTTCTTCCCCCAATATTTTTGCTGGTGCTCGTTCCAAGATCCCCCACCCCTTCGGGCTGCTGCCTTTTTCCCCCCTTTTGTTTTCCCTCCTCCTAGCTCGAGCAGTCCCCCCTACCTTTGGGTTTTTGGTGCCTCCCTTTCCCCATCTGACGGCCCCAGGGGAAGGCAGGTGCCCAGGGGCCGGCAGGTGCCCAGGGGCCGGGGAAGCCTTCCTTGCTCCTGCCTGCCCTTGGTGGATGAGCCTGGTGGGAGGGGAGGGCCTGCGGCCGTGGTTGGGATTGAGCCAAACTGTCATTTTCTTGCTGCCTCTGCTGCCCAGCCGGGGAACTAAAACGATGTTTTTCTGTCTCAGCCACAGAGCAACAACAAAACCAGTATAGTAAGCACTGCAAAAGAAACACCCCCAGTGCAGACGTCCATGGTATCTCCCCAACCGCTATTTTTTTTTCCCTGTTTGGTTTAGTTTTGATTTTGTTCCCTCTTGACCCCGAGTGCTGCTTGTGCTGCTCTGTTTCCGCTTGTGTTTTGGCTTGGTTCTGTGTGTGCCCCTGCGCTGCTGGGGGGCCTCGTCACAGCCTCACGGCTTGGGACTGGCGCGTGCGCGGAGCAGTGGTTGGAGCGCAGCTTGCCTGGACTTCCCCCCTGTGCCCTCCCTGTCTAGTTGTTCGTGTCCTGTCCGACTGTTCCCGCTGGCTTTGGGGAGGCTGGGCTGGAGGAGGCGAGTGGGCGACTCCGTCCCGCTCCGGCACCTGGGACGTGCAGGAGGGACCTCAGGAGAAACGGGCGGGCGAGGAGTTTTCGGAGGAAAGGCTGGGCGGCCGCGTGGGCGCCAGCGCTGCGTGGGGATCCCGGGCAGCACACGGACACATGGGCCGCGCTGCCCCTCGCTGCTTGGTGCCCGGGCGCTGGGGCTGTGCGGGGTGCCCAGCGCCCCGGCGCAGCGCGCGCCCCTCTCCGTGCCCGGCAGGTCGGGTGGTGACAGGGGAGCCGGGACGCGTGCTGGTCGCCGATGCCTCGCTGAGCTGCCCCACGGGAGCCGCCTGAGCGGGAGGAAGCAGTGTGGGGTGCTCGGGTTGTGCCCCTGTAGCAGGGGGGCGAGCACGGGGTGCGGGTAGCGCCCACAGCCCCGGCGCTGCCCGCTGCGCTGTGTGCCAGAGCTGTGCTTGGGGGCAGCTGGAGAGACCCGATGCTCCTCTTGTTTAGGGTAGCCTGAAGGGTTCTTGGGACACTTCATAATTTTCAGCTTTCCTTTCACTCACTGGCTTTCTTATGATTTTGATGCTGAGGAGGCCTTTCTGATTACTCTCATTATTATTATTACTACTACCGCTTTTTGGAATCAGATCTCATTTTAGAGACCTGTTCTAGAAAAATGTGCCTTTTCTCACAGCCCGGTTCCCGTAATGGCTCCTCAGTGAGGAACATTGGGGTGCTCTGAATTACCAACTTGCTTCTTATGGAAATTATGAATGTCCCTTTTCAGGGTAAAATACCAGGCAAACCTGACAAAAGCTGGGAGACAAAGGCCCCAACCCAGTATTACACTTCCCTTCATCTCTACCTTTCCCAGGCAATTTCTAGACACGCTGCTGCGGGGTCATGACTGCGTGAGCAGCCTGTGCACTGGGGACTGGCTCTCCTGTTGCCACTTGGCATTGGTGCCAGCGTGGTTTTCCAGAAGCAAATTGGGCATCTGGGGGAGCTGCAGGGAATCTGGGGGCTTTGTCTCCTGGTGCTGGTAGCTTTTAGGGCAGTCTCTCTCCTCAGGAACCCCGCGCAGGAGGTGTGTGCGCACGCCCGTGAGCGCACGTGTGCTGCTTGGAGTTTGTGGTTTGACTCTTTTTTATGTCAGTCACCTTTTCTCCACTTGCTGGGGAGTGAAAGCATATGGGAAAACCATGCCAGAGAATGAGAATTTAATGAGTTCTTCCATCCTTTCCTAGGAGCCTCAAACAACTGTTGTCCATAATGCTACCGATGGCATCAAGGTAAGGGATGGGAGTGCAGTCAGAGAGACTTCTGCTCCCTCGTGTCATTCTCGTTTTTGTGTTTCTGACTTGGAGTTCTGCCCTTCTGGTGTCTGGTCTGCAGCATGATCCTGAGTGCTGCTGGGGCAGGAGTGTGAATGTTGGGTTGTAGAGCTGTGGATCTCTAGACCAGGCTGAGTAGGGATGGCTGTTTGAGAAGCATAATCTCTTACCAGTTTGGTGTGTCAGCATCGTTCTTTTGTGTGTATAGAGGGGATGAGAAGATACAGGCACTCATGCAGTTATTTCTTCCTGAAATAGAGATGTGTTCCCTTGTTCCTTTGAGAAAGCCTAGGATTTTTTTTTAAGCTTCCTGAGGCTATTCTTCCAAGTAAAAGCAATGATCTCACTTGATACAGCTTAACTTCTGCTTGTGTGGAGGGCCTGGACTGCTTGAACATGCAAGCATTTAGAAGAGATGCAGCTAAGCTTTGCTTGATATTTGGCTCGCTTCCATCCAAATCTTCTTTGTTTTATTCAGTCTATGCAATAGCTGCCTCTGTTTTTGTGCCTTCCTCCTCTTCTTCCACAAACAAATTAAAGCCTTTCCTAATGCTCCTGACTGCTGATGTCTGGTAACGTTCTGTTCTGCCGTGCAGGGATCCACAGAGAGCTGTAACACCACTACCGAAGATGAGGATCTCAAAGGTAGGTGTTTTGCCTGTAAACTCTAATACTGCTAAGTGCAAGGAGAAGAACCTGGATCAGGAACTAGCTTCCCAGATTTGCTTGTGTGATTCAATCATGAACTCTTCAAGACGCCCATTCCCGTTGCAGTGGGGCCATGCTCTGAGGAACCGGTTGAGTTAGCCTTTCTGGTGAATGAACCATGTTTGCCCTGAACAACTTTGCTCTTGTCTCTGAATGGAAATTCTTGCCTTGAAAATATCATAATCTATTCATCTCCAGTTCATTTCTAGGCAAATCCCTACTGGTCCCTTGAGCTTTCTGTGCTTCCCCACCGGCTAGAGTTGAAACCTCTCATCACTGCCATGCCAGAGAAGCACTGTTTTTCTTCTCACCCCTTTTGGGGAATCTCTTCAGTGATGCACACACACTTTTGTTTATTTGTTTGTTTTTTTTCTGTCTGGTCCTGTTTCTATGATGAGGATCATTCTGAGCTTTTTATCTTTGAACAGAGTTGATTTCCCCTGTCCCTGACTGAGATTTCAGGAGAGGGAGATGATAGTGAGAAATTGCACAATTTTCAGTGACCCTATCATAAACATTCTGTGCTTGTAAAACTGCCTTAGATAAAGGAGCTCTGACCATTCTCCAGTCCCATATTTGCTCATGTTGTTAGAGCTGCTGCCCATTATCTGACCCTTCTAAGAAAGAAGAAAGGAAATAAACTTTCCTGAAAAAAAGTAGATTCAGAAAGAGCGAATGCAGTTTGCATTTTGAGGTAAATGCAGCTTGCATTTTGAGGCAGAGGTGCTCTTGCTCTCCCTGTGCTCAATAAGAGTTGTGGTGCCTGGGAAGAATCAACGCTTGCCCTGTGATGCTCAAGGTGGTGGATGCAGTGATGTCACCTCGATGCTTCCCGAAGCTTTTCCTGCGCCTTAGCATAAACTGCTGGCTCCTCCTCTTAGGAGTCGTCAGGAACAGCAGTGCATGCCAGCGGCTGAGTGAACTCTGCAAGCAGCTTGTATCAGATGAGACCTGACCTCATTACAGGATAGTGATCTACCTCTCACCTTTTTGGCTTTCTTTTTTTCTTTTTTCTTTTTCTTTTTTTTTTTCTTTTTTTTTCCCCAAAGAGGAAGCGTGGCTTAAGAATCAAGCTTTGAAGGAAGGGAACTGGATGATTTTCATAATATGATAATGAAATGGATTTATCTAATCTCTGCTGGATATCAGTCCAGAACAGATATTTGTCCAAAGAGCTGCCTGCTTTGGCAGTTTCTGTCCAGGAGAGTTCTCAAGGTTGAAGTCATTCAAGTCAGGAATATGGGTGCTGCGAAGAGAGAAAGGCCAGGACTGGGATGGAAGGGAGGTGGGAAGGAGGGCAGGTGACTGATTGCCAGGACTGGATGCAGTCAAGAATTGTACAGGGCTGCATTGCTGCAGATCATGACTGAGATTTATTGGCAGAGCTGTTAGAATATATTTTTAATAGAAGGGAGCGTTAGAATTGTGGTTGAGAAGGAAGGAGCTTGCACAGTAATGATTTGCTCTACGGCCAGCTCTCATGGGTAATTTTAGTGCTTTACTTCTAAGTACAGCAGCATTCACCAGATGCCTCCCATTCACGTCCTGCCCTTCCATGTTTTCAGCTAAGCAAACACTCAGTGCAAAATGAAATAGCCCAAAAGCTCTGGGTGCGTTGGAGTTACCAGCATTCTGCATGGCCATGACGCTGGGAGGAGGGAAGTGCTTGTACAGTTCTTCTCACCTCTTACTTTCAGCAGAGGCACGTTAAGCAGATCTGCTCTGCTGTGGAGCATGAGACATGGTGATACACTGGTGACAGCTGCCTCAAGGCTGTGTTGCTCCCACTGCTGTGGGACTAAAGGGAGCACCTTGCGCCCTGCCGTGTGCTTACAAGTCGCCCAGCAGGACCATGCTGTGGAGCTGCCTACTTGGCTTTGGCCTGGAGGATACTCCTGCATGTTTTGTGCCCAGCATTGTGGTTTCTTTAATGTTCTCCTGTTTCCTTTCTCTTTTTTTATTTACTGAACTTGCGTGTTTTGTTTGTGTTTGTGTTTTAATTCCCTGCCATGCTAGCTCCCCCGCTCTCCACCGGGGACGGCAGCTCAGTGCTTGAAGGACGGAGGCACAGTGAGAGCAAAACACAGACTGAGTCCATGCAGTCCCAGCTTTCTCTCTGTTTCTCAGCCAGTAAGTCCAGGGGTGCAGTGCTTCACGGCATCTTTTTCCAACACTTCCCTCCACCTTTCCCATTTTTCCTGCCCTTCCTCCCAGAATGTTGATTTTTTTTTTTTCATTTCCAATACTCCAGAATAAAAAGAAATCATCTCCCTTCCTTCAAAGTCCTCTCCTTGCACAATGAAATTCTCCAAATTTTCCTTCCCCTTTTGGAGAAAATAAAAAATAAAAAAGACAAGACAAAACCTCATCCTAGCTAATTTCATCCTAGCTAATTCCATTCCTTTGCTTTCCTCCGGGTCAGGTGTGCAGTTCTTTGCAGTGATGCTGCCTTTTGGGCTTGCCTCAGGCAGGTCATTGCATCTCTGTTTGCCTTTCTGTAAATGTACACAGTGGTGCAGATCTGCTTTGGAGGGGATTTGTGAGGCTGAGTTCAGTCCTGTTTGATCGAGAACTTTTCAGCTCCTCAGATACAGATGGTGCTCGGGAAGTACAGAATGGAGGACAAGTAGCTTTTGCAGACTGTTTTGGGGATGCTCCAAGAGTGAGGATATGGCTCCGGGAAGACCCCTCAGCATTTCTGGATCCACTTAGGTGCTCCAAATGAAAACTCTTAGATAATGGTGGATCTGAGGGGCATCTCTGTTGTGTGCTTTTCCTTCCATGTCTCTCTCACTTTCTCAGTTAATTGGGACCTTGGTTAGTCAGTCTGCTGTGTGTCCTTCTGCCTGTTCCTTCCTGAGCTGGCTGTCTCTGTAGAGGAGCCTGTGGCTGAGAAACCAAGAAAGTGTAAGAAGTTTTAAGTTGGAGAAGACTTTGGTGGAGTTTCCAGCCTTCCCACTACCTGACTCCTTTTCTGACTGTTTAGAGATGCACAGGAATGATCCCTTGCATGAGCTGGAGTAGTTTGATTCATCTGTTGAGATGGTGAAGGCTATGAAGGATTAGGGCTGCCCTCTTCAGTCTCTTCTTGTCTTCTTTCCCTGGTTTCCTGCATGCAGCTCTAGTATCTCCTATGGAGCAGCAGGCAGAGCCTCTCTGTTGTTTTTGACGCTGTGCTAGGAATGTGAAACCGCTGAGTTTGAGGCGCAAGGGGAAGGTGTTTTGCCTAGTCAGACTCGAAGGGACATGATCTCTTAAGTCTTTTTTGCTGTGAAATACCCATCACAGCTTTCTTATTAAGCTGTGCCTCTTGCTTGTAGAAAGGCCCTACTGCGACACCCCGAGCAGTGCCACATCACCAGCTTACCGAGCGGGGCAGCATGCCCCCTTCCCGCACCTCTCCAAGCTGAGATCCGCAGTGACGCGGATGCGCTGCTTGCTTTCCCCTGCCCTTGTCTCTTGTGCTTGCCCGTGTGCTGCTCTGTCACGCTCTGACCAGCCCTTGAGGTCGTCCCCAGACTGCAGCATCGGTGATGCCCGCTGCGTGTGAGGAGCCTCCTGCCCGGGTGCCAGTGACCCCCTCAGAGCAGAGCCCAGCACGGCCCCTGTGCCAGAGGCCACCAAGTGGGCAGAGGTGCCAGGATGTGGGTGTCTCCATGTGCCTGGGGGTTGTGCTCTGTGTGTTTGTGCCTCTTTGCTGGTTTTTCTTTGGCTTACTGTTTGGAGCTCTGTGTGTTTGTGTCTCTTTGCTGGTTTTTGTTTGGCTTTCTGGTTGGGGCTGTGTGTGTTTGTGCCTCTTTGCTGGTTTTTGTTTGGCTTTCTGTTCGTTTATTTTAACGCTTACGTTTGTTTTGCAGCTACACAGTCTTGCGAAGAGAAGCTGCTTGCCTGGGACAGCCCAGGGCAGACATTGGAGTTCGAGCGCGCTCGGTCGGAGCCGCTGCTCACTCCAGTAGTTCCCTTTGCCCTTAACAGCGCACCGCGTAAGTTAGCGGCTGGCTGCCATAGCGGGTAGTGCCACTAACGCCATCCCGTCCCGTCCCGTCCCGTCCCGTCCCGCCTGGTCCCGCGCGGCCTCTCGCTGCTCCGCGCGGCCGCCTCAGCCTTCCCGCGCTCCGCGGCGCCGCCAGCGGCCGCCAGGGGGCGCGCCGGGGCCGCGGGGAGGCCGCGCCGCGGGGACGGCGCCGGGAAGGGCGTCCGGAGCGCGGGCCTGTGCAGCCCCGCGGCCCCCAGCCCGGCACAAACGGGCCCCCCGCTGCCGGTCGGTCTCGCTGGGGCGCGCAGTGCAAGCCAGAGGCGCAGGTTGGAGCAGTGGGCTTGTGCCACCTGCAGGGTGAATGCTGCTGGTAGGGCCGTGTGGGGAGATGCCTCCAGCTGAGCTGCCCCGGGGGGCTGTGGCCTGCCCATCTCCCACCTTATCCCAGGCAGCGCCTTTCTCTGGGGCTCTGCACATCCCCGTGCCCTCGGTGTGGGGCGGGAGAGCCCCGTGTGGGCATCGCGCCCACACCAAGGGGCCTGCTTGTCACAACGCTTCGTAATAGGCAAAACCTACCGTGTCCCTTTGATCTGTTCCCTGCATACAGAAATATGATGTTGCAGCACAAGCAGGAAAACCTCCCTTACCACCATGACCCATTTTTGTCTGTGCCTAGCTGGGTAGTATAAATCGCTTAGTGGATTTCCGGGATGGATGCAGACACCTTTCCTAGCCAGTGAGATTATCTTCTTGCTAGCCTTCAGCTGTACTTTGGGTTGAGGTACTGCATGAGGCTCAAGGGGAAGAGTAGCCCAGACTGGCATCTGGCAGCTAGTGCAGAATGCATCTTCCCTGACTTGTCGTTTAAAATAAGCTAGGTTGCATTTAAACATCATTTCCCTGATAAAAAGCATCTGAAGTATCTCAGATGAGTTTTCTAGAGGTGCCTTCTTATTTTTAGAGATGAAAGGAGAGATGGTCAGGCAACTAATTCTGTTTGAGACATCTGTGTTTCAGATGTCATCAAAATCAGGGCAAGTGAATTGAAGCCTCACTGGGAGCTAGATTGTCAGCTGTGGGAAGCTGAGAGAAGGAAGCTGAGGGGCGCTGGCCAGAAAGCGACCGGATCCACAGTAGATGACTAGTTCATCTCAGAGCCCGTGCCCCAGGCTGAGTTAATGCAATACTGTGAGAGAGAGCTAAAAAGATCTGTCATAGGGATCGGCAGAGTTAGTTGCCTGAAAAACAGCATGTGTTCCTATAGTGTGCGTGCTGCAGACTATGTACCTGTCCATCCACCCGTGTATCCTGCTTTGACTGTCCTTTTAGCTT
This sequence comes from Rhynchotus rufescens, assembly GCA_032273925.1. Taxonomy (NCBI): domain Eukaryota; kingdom Metazoa; phylum Chordata; class Aves; order Tinamiformes; family Tinamidae; genus Rhynchotus; species Rhynchotus rufescens. Next base: position 10,778 of record JAVCKT010024919.1, on the reverse strand, counting down.
GCAGCAGTTATTCCTGTGTGTCCCACATGCTTTATTTGCAGCACTCATAGTATCTGGTGTACTGGTGATGGTGACAGGCAAGTTGTTGGGAGACTTTTTACAATGATCTTGATCTGTGCAGCGGCCGTGCTTGTACGGCTGCTGTGCTGGAGAGTTTTGCCCATCTTACAGCTGCCAGACAAGTGCTTCAGGTTGCTCAGTTTACTGACATTCTAGGTCAGACTCCTAGAAGCACCTAGAGCTGTCGTTCAGGACCCAGCCCTGGCTACTGAGCCAGATCTTTCTAGAAGACACAAGTTGCATAGGATAAGTATCTTTATTTCCCCCCTCTCTGCATTATAGGATCACCGCTCCCTTTTCATACCACTGTTCCCCTACCCTCATATGGATGGCTGTCATTACTGCACATCTCCAGAATGCAGGGAGCAGCATCCTATGAGAGCCAGACTAATGGTGTGCTGCAAATTGCTTGTAGGAATCACCCACTTAGCCCCATATTCCCATTCAAGTCTCATGCACCGTTAAATTGCTCTTTCTTCTTGTCCACAGTGCGTAAGCAAGAGATCATTAAGATAACGGAGCAGCTGATAGAAGCCATCAACAATGGAGACTTTGAGGCATATACGTAAGTATAGCTGGCTAGTGCACAGATGCCTCTGGCAGGTTGTTCACCCGTTTGTGCACAAGTGCTGAGGTACCGGTGGCTGTTGTTGGCCGCACACAGTACAAAGCATCGTGTTTTTTAGCTTCCATGGACTGTACTCAAGATGTGGTTGACTCCTTTATATGAGGTTCAAGTAGGAGCCAGGTATCAAAAAGCAAGAGTAAAATATCCTATTGGAAGGGAGGAGAGAGCAGTGAGGTGGGCAGAGAGGGAAGAAATAGCAGAAATGCAGAGGCCTGTTTCACGAGAGCCTGTAAGCAGCACCAGTTCTGTGTTGCTGCAGTGGGCCTCAGTCCTCTGGGGACTTAACCCTCAGAGCAAGGCTATTGCTAGGTGCACGCAGGGTGCGAGGTGCAGCGTTCACAAGTTCTTCAGGGTGTAAATAACCTTTGGGTTCAGCACGGGCTCTAAGGCTGTGGTGTGTTTTTGTTTTGCTTTTCTATTCTTCAGGAAAATCTGTGATCCTGGCTTGACGTCATTTGAACCTGAAGCACTGGGAAACCTCGTTGAGGGAATGGATTTCCACAAGTTTTACTTTGAGAACTGTGAGTGGTTAGATTTGGTAATACCAAAACCAAGAGGTTTTTCTTGCAGCTTCTTTTATGCCGTAACTTTGGCTTTTGGCGGAAAACTGCCAGTGGTTTTGCAGGCTCGTTCTGTGTAGATGGTGAGGCGTTCACAAAAGCCAGCATGCTTTCTCTCCAAAGCCTTTCTGAGCCACAGTGTCACTTCTAACCCTCAGTTCCTTTCACTACCATGTTCCAGTTTGCCTGGTGCAAATGTTTTGCCAGTATGGAAAGAAGTGGGTTTAAAAGGTGAGGGACTGGATTTTCTACTGATATGGAAATGGAAAAATGAACATGTATTGATGGAAACAGCCTGTATGTTTGACTTAGGCATGCTATGCAGTCACATGTAAAGATAGTTGAGCCTTCACTTGGAGTTTTCTCTGGACTGTTTCAGATCTCCTAACACCTAATGAACCCCTTCTGTGGATACAAGGGTCACCTTGTCAGCTGTGGGACAAGGAGAGTTGAGAGAAATGCTGTCCCTTACAGGGATGTGGGTAACACACACTCCATAGTTGCCTCCCTTCCTGGATGTCTCCACAGGATGAGATAATTGGAAAGTTAAATCCTGAGCTGTTTAATTTGTTTTATTTAGGAGAGATTAATTCAAGGTCCTTAGCAGGTAATTTGTAGTGCTAAGTGTGCAGAGAGATCTTCTCTCTCAGGTACCTGTCCTGGAGTGACTTGTCCCTTCTCTGGGGACCTGCTCATATTTAATGCAGGCCTAGCTTAAAGGTTTCCTGATAATTGACTCTTGTAGCAATATTCTGATAATTAAAAGGTCTTTTCCTGTGTCTGAGGAAACAACACCACTGATGTATAGCTTAGAGAAGAAGTGCGAGCAAAGGGGCAAGGTGATTCTAGGGAATAATAAAGGCTCAATTTAGAAAGAAGAAGGACAAGTGATGGGGGAAAGAATTGCTGGGATTTTGCCTGGAAAATTGCAGGAGCGATTTTTGTTGTGCCCCAGAATCCATCGGGAGGTGAGTAAACACAAACACATTGGAGGGGCAGGAAAGGTGTTTCCTGTTAGTGGCAGAATGAAGCTAATGGTTTTACGTGTTGTGCCAGTGCTGTCCAAGAACAGCAAGCCAATCCACACGACGATCCTGAACCCGCACGTGCACGTCATCGGGGAGGACGCCGCGTGCATCGCCTACATCCGCCTCACGCAGTACATCGACGGCCAGGGCCGGCCCCGCACCACGCAGTCCGAGGAGACGCGCGTGTGGCACCGCCGCGACGGCAAGTGGCTCAACGTGCACTACCACTGCTCCGGAGCGCCCGCGGCGCCCCTCCAGTGAGGATCCGGCACGGGTACGGGCGCGCGCGGCGGGAGCAGCGGGCGCTGCTGCGCGGGGCAGCTCGGGAGCTTCCGAGCTGGCTGTGAGAAAGCAGCGTTCTTGCTGTGTGCAGGCTGAAAATCCCACTCGTGAGCTGGCGTTCCTTGCCCTGCATCCCTGTTGCAGGGATTGCCTAGGATCATCTGCCATTCCCCGCAATGTGAGTCAGGTGCCAGGTAGCTGTGCCCGAGGGCAGCTGCCCCTGTCCCGACGGTGCTTCCTCACAGAAGCTCAGCTCGGTGCTGGGGAGAGGTGCTCAGGTCGGTGCTGATGCCCCTGCAAAGCAAAGCAGAGGGCAAGGAGTACCTCGTGGGGTACCCACCTTGCTGTTCCCTGAATCTTTACTGTTCCCACGTTTCAGGGATTTACCTGTCCAGTCCATTAGTACAGGCAGCTTTATGGGAATGTCAGACTCTAGAAAATATATCATAAAATGTATATGCTACAATTGCCACATTGTAACAGTAAATATTCATACAAACTTTATTACCAACTTTGTGGTTAGTTAATGCTATTCAGTGTGCAGTATGGAGAAAATATGGAGGAAAAGATACTAAAGAAATTTTATCAGAGGATTTAAAATATCCCCCAGGTAGCTTACTATAATTCAGCATGGGAGGAAGCTTTAATCATAAAACTTGATGTGAGCAAAGAATCGTTTTCTGTCCTTGAAGGACAGCAGTATTTACACTTACACCATTACACTTCCACCATTTAGGTGTTTTAGTTTTTTTTATTACCCTACTTCTCTTACTTAGATGTACAAAGTCTTTCTGCTCCCTTTTATTGTATACTAAAGTGTTATGTTACAGTAATTTTACAGATCGAAGTTCCCTAATCTTAAGACCTTTTTACTGTTTGTCTTCTATTTAATAGCAAACGCACAAACTGACACTTTGTGGAAACCTTGTGTTGATGCACCTGGGGAATGTGCACCTGCACTTATGTTACTGTCATTTCACCATAAATGGTTCTATTATAGGTACTCTTTGAGTCTTAGATCTGTGTACTGCTTAAGACCAAGTTCCTCTAATGTGTTGTGGGGGATTTGGCCCTATTGAGGGCAACAGAAAGGAATGGGAACCATCCCAAGCAAATCGCAGAGAGGTCACAGATGGAATTTGAAGAGCAAAAGCCAGTTGGGTGCATCAGAAAGCTTTGAAAGGAGCTGGTCAATCAGCAGTATTTCCAGGGAGTAAAGCAGTGAGGAAGATAAAGCCTTTTCAGTGGGGAGGGGGAAGGAAAAAATTTATTTGCATCAAAGAGATGTCAAGAGAATTCTCTCCTGGATTTAGTCTACTGTGGAGTCTTGAAATGCACGCAGATCAAATTAATAAAGATCAGTATGAGTCGGTGGCAGTGCCTAGGAGTTCTGAGGAAGCTTAGGAATGAGGAGCCTCAGCTGCCAGAGCAGAGGTACGTTCCCTTCACTCGGCTGCTCACATGTTGCACCTCCTCCAAAAGGAGGTTTTGGAGAGCTCCTGGAAACTGCAGTCTAGGATCCATTTCCAAAGCACAAAATGTTGGTTAAAGGAATTTTTTTTGACACCTATAAACTAAATTGATGTGCTTGTGTGCATTTTTGGCTTCCAAAGGAAGTGTAACTGTGTGCAAGTTACACTTGTTGTAGAAAAGTTCTGGTTTGCTTAAGTCCCTTTGAAAAGAAACTAGCCTTAAATTCAAGCTGTCTGAGAGAGAATAATCAGGGAACTTTGTTGCAGAGAGGTGGTAGGAATCAAGAAGGGAGAGAACTAATAAGATAGTTTGTGAAAAAGCTTTGCAAACCTAAGAAATGGTAGAAAACTAAATAGATGATCTTGGCTATTCTTTCAGCTGGGAAGATGATAGTGAATATGACTGATCAAAACAAACCCAGTTATTTGACACACAGCTAGTCAGGAGAAGCCTTTGGTATAAATTGTTTCTGGAGCTACACCTTTGCAAACCTGAAGAATAGACAGTATCTGTGCAGCTGTTGAGAACTTCCAGGGAAGAACTTACTGCAAACTATACAGTCAAAGAGAGAAAGAGAAAGCGGAGAGAGAGAAAAGGAGTGAAAAAATATTCTTAATCAAGCAAAAGCCATTTAGGGGAAGCAGACTGTTCCTTAGGGACAGATTCTTTGATGATCTGTTGGGAAACTTCAGCTTCTGAGACATATCCCTGTCAGATAGCGGACCCCACTCTGCCTGGTCCAGGCAAACAAGTAATTTTTTAGCAAGTAATTTGTATTCGTTGGTGTCCACAGCCAGTGCACAGAAAGGAGAGTGTGCACCTCCTGTCTTAGGGGCTCTCCTCACCAGCCCTAATCTGCTTGGCATTAGGCAGAGTTTGTCCCAGTACCTAGTAATTAATCTGTAGGAAAACATGTTTTATTGATTGTGTGCAGCTAACTTCTTCCTTTGTTTTATTGATTGTGTGCGGCTAACTTCTTCCTTTATTTCCTTCCATATTTTGTCCCATTCTGTCCTGTCCTTTCTGGGTGGACACTACGTGTTCCTGACTGCAGCAACTTGTGGAGATACTCAGCTGGAGGGCAATATCTTCTTAGCAAGCAGCTCTGGAGTGCCTGAGTGACAGCAATGGTCATGTCCGTTTTGACGTTAAAAAAGTAAATAAATAAATACAAATTACAAGCAGGCAGCCGCCAAATGCACGAAACCCTGCATGCATCTGATGCTCCGGGCGCTGCCTTTCTGTTGTTTTCCATGGATCCATCGTGTCTGTTTCTGCTGTACGAAGGTGTTTTTAAATCTTAAAAAGAAAAAAAAAGAAAAAAAAAGAAAAAAAAGAAAAAAAAAGACATGCTGTTTGTATAAAATAACAAAAACAGGAGTAATGCTAAATAAATGACAGATTATCCAACACGCCCCCCTCTCCCAGGGCTAAGAAAATGGCAGCAGCTGGAACATCTTGCAGGAATGAAGCGAGGGGGCAAGCAAAAGTGAAGGAGAGAGAAAGAGAGAGGAGGAGAGCAAGGAGGCGGCGGCCTGGGCAGTGCCTGCTGAAAGGTGCTCCGCAGAGCCCGGGGAGCTCCGTGGCATTCGGGCTGCGCCACGCCGGGCGCCGAGGAGACCCCAGAGGAGCCGCCGCGGAGATCGGGGCTGGAGAGAGAGCAGAGACGCTTCTCTCGCTGCTGCCCGGCAGACGGACTGCAGCCCGGATCCTTCTGCGCGGCAACAACGCTACGGAAAGCTGCTCGCTCGGCTGCTGGATCCCAAAAGAGACTTCTTTTTTTAAAAAAAAAAAAAAGAAAAGAAAAGAAAAACAAAGTGAGATGTTGATTTAAAAGTAAAGGTGAAAGTAGGGATAAATAAGAAATGGATTTAAGTAAATATATAACTTAAATAGAAGCTTGCTCTTCAGAGATACTGGTTTTAGAAACAGCCACTACTTGGCCAAACACAGACGTTTGAAGCCAGCTTATTTAATTTAAAAAAAAAGAAAAAAAAGGCATTGTGTTAAGAGTGGAGAATTTTGCGGCAGAGGGTATATATATGGGATTTCCTTTTTTCCTTTTTTTTTTTTTCTTCTTTCTAGTAGCATAGTTGGGATCCACAGTGCTGCAGAACACGTGTTCCTTAGGAAGCAGACAAGAAACTTAGTGTTATGTTCTTCATGAAAACTTGCACATACACTCCTATACGAGGCATAAATAGCGTGTGTTTTTTATACTGAAATATATGCACCCATAGAATTCAAGGGGTTTACTGGCCTCCTGTTTGATTTGTTTGATCTCCGCATCGAGTAGCAGTGGGAGCCAGCAACCCCAGCCAGGTGCTTCTCCCTCCCACTAACCCATCTGATGTTTGTAAGTGTCATGTTTCCTAGTGTTTATTTGGGTAATTTTTCTATTTTTTACAGTGATGTTGTAACACAGAAAACTATCAGATCAGAACCTCAACAAACTGTAGCCGAAGGACTCCAGGCCACCTCCTGGTGCCGCCTCTGAGCGTTAGATGATACCGCGCGGATTCAGCAGAGGGTAAAGAGAATTAGCACATATGATCTGATGTTTGTCCTTTGGGCCAATTCACCTCCCTTTCTATCCTTTGCTGGAAGGGGAGTCCGCTTCCTTTATTCATTAGCTGGGGAATGTGGAGTTGTTTTGTTGACCTTACCAAAAATGGGTCCTAGCCCCAAGATGACAACAGCTTTCCTGATGGACCCTTTCAGGAACGGGATTTACCTTGACCAAAGGGGAAGGCACAGGCTTGCTTGCTACTTACAGAAGTTGGGTGGGCTTTTACCTCAGTTTCTTTCTACCCGCAATCATTTCTGGATCCTTCCAGGGATTTGAAGTGATTGCATTGACAGCATACCAAGTGTGAGGCAATGTCTTTACAGGCTATGGAAGAGAGGAAAGCTAATTTGGAATTTTAATCCTTATTTAGCAGAATGCAGAAAGTAAAAGCTGTTGCACAAAGTGGAGCTGTCACTTTGCACCATGTAGCTCTCAGCTGCCTTTGTTAGAGAGGTGCTATCCCACAGCAGGATTAGAGCAGCCAACCCAAGATGAAGGAAAAGACCATCCCTGCTTCCCAGGGTTTGTCTGAACAAACAGACATCTCTGCTCCCTCTGCCACCCCGAGGAGGAGTGTGGGGATTGAGTCCATAGGGGGCAAACACTAGATTTTATTATCGCAAAACATTTTTAAGACAGCACTAAGCCAGCAAGTGAAGTGGAAAAGTAAAAAGCCTTGCTATTTTATCCTGACATTTTTTTAAAAAAAGCCACAAAGAGAGAGCAGATAGGAGATGACAATTATGCAGTTTTAAAAAGATAAATACAAACCATTATGCATGCCTTCTTTAGGTCTGATCTTCCTTGTCTCTTTACCTGATGATTATCCCTAATTAAAAAGAGATCCCTCTGTATTAAGTATCTGCATATTTCAGAGTAAATTTAAAAAGAAAAGTTTTTTTTTTTTTGGTTTTGCACAGTCTTGGAGACAAACTCTCTTTGGGTTTTTTTGTTTGTTTTGTTTCCTTTTAAGTTAATGAGAACCTTAGCTTGGTATGGCCATTATCAAACACAGCTGTACACCTTTAGCATTCTTAATGTTCTCTTATGGGGCTAATATAAGCATCTATATAATATATATTATAAATATCACATTTTAAACAGGAAATGGAAGGCATTTGATGCAGAATTTTTTGCATGATATAGAAATAATTAAAACAAAGTTAGCTAGTGTTTGTTTGTTTGGTCTGAATGTTGGTAGAACCTTCATAGCTTTGTTACAATGAAACCTTGAACTGAAGATATTTAATAAAATAACATTTAAACAGTGCAAAGATTTGACTGTCTCGCTCTTTCTGTTAAACCATGGGACAAAGTGGTGTGGGCACTGCAGGGACAGAGTCATTGCACGAAGTGATTTTGGTGTCAGTAGAGCTTATGATCAAAAAAAAAAAAACTTGTTTAAAAAGATAAGCAGTATCAAACCTCCATGGAAAAGACATTTGTGTTAATAAAAACAAAGGGACAGTACAGGCTCCTAAAATGAACATTCTGGTATTTTCTGACAGGACCAGGGAATAATAGGGAGATGTGGCTTCTTGCCAAAGGCTGGGCTATCTGGAGCAGGCAAAGTTGTTGCTTCCTTGCTTGCTCTTTGTTTTCCTTGCCAGGATTTCAACTGCTTTGTGGGAGAAAATGTCCTGCCATTGGATTTGCCTGATTTAAATGTGTTGAATGCAGGTTGCTTGACAGCTATTTTATTTGTTGGCAGGCGGGTTTTATGTTCTAGGCTGCATTCCCTTGCAGAGGTACTAATCTAACCACTGATTTGTACAAATTGGCCTGCTCTAGCTGTGTACAGTTTTCCAAACACAGGCTGAAGTTAGCTGGATTTAACCTGTCTTGTTTCCATGCTGCCTGTTCCCATTAGCATTCCCCTTACACTCCTGGAGGAGATGTGGCTCCGCTCGGGCCTCGCGCTGCTTTCCAGTGTGTTGTGCTTGTAACACAGAGCTGTGGAGAGGGCCACGCTCCATCCCCTGCAGTCTGTCCTGAGTCGCCTCTCTGTCCCTGCAGCACCAAGCTGCACCTCGCTGCAGGCACTGCTCGCGGGGCAGGGGCAGGGGCAGGGGAGGAAGGCAGTGCCTGTTCTTGCAGCGTTTGCTCCTGCAGCAGGGCTCAAGTGAGCCCAGGTGCACCTGAGAAACCTTCCCGGGGGAGGGGTGGCCTTTGCCTCTCTCTGAAAGAGAGTTCAGGTGCTTAATCCTCTCTAAATGCAGCAATTACCTCGTAAATAGGTATCAGTTGCTGCTGCTTAAGGAGCTGATTGCTTCACCTGCCCCGTGGAGCCACAGCAAGGCTGTCCTCAGTCTGTAGAGGGAGAAGGTAGAACCTACAGCCCTTCCAACGTGGGACAGGAGAGGAGATGTTCCTGGCCAGGAGAGATGGTCCCTGATATTGCAGGTGCCCTGGGAGGTGCTGCTGGCATCGCTGGCGGCCGGGACAGCGTCGCTGAGCCGGTAAGCTCTGCTGAAGCACCGAATCACAGCTGGGTTTCTGAAGAGCTGTTCCAATGTAGTCCAGTATGTACTGGGAAAATGAACCCATAAGGTAAGAGAAGGTTTCACATGTTCTTAACAGCTCTTTTAGCAGGAATCAGGGTCGTTTGAGCACTGTTACTGAAAGCACCATAGGCAGGCTAATGCCTACCTTGAGACTGTTTATGCGCTGCGTGTATTTGACCTTCCAGAGAGTTCAGCATGTGTTTGGCATTTAGTATGAAGATGGTGGGGTTTCTCTTAAGTATGTGCCTTTACCTGTTAGACCAGCCAAAATGTGTGCCAGTGGGATACGACCTATCCCAGAAAGTGTTCCCAGGGGCTGCCAGCAGCACTGATCTGCACCCTGATACTTGTGGTATTAGGTAGAGTCTGAAGCTACGGTGATTTCAGAAACTTATTTTCCAGCATGTCGTGTCTGGATCTCCTTGTCTTGTTGGAAATACAGACTCTGCTTATCAGCAGAGGGGAGTGTTTTTTACTAGATGCAGCAGTTGCCTATTTCCCCCCTCAGAATTATGTGATCCTTTTGGGCATCTGACTGCCTTCCCACCCCTGCATCCACACATCACCCAGGCGTGTGCCATAAAAAACCTGTGGGTTGCTGATGCTAATTGAAATGCATGAAATCTCTATCTATTGTTGCATAAATGAAATTCAGCTTGAATTATTTTTACTCTCAGATGCATTTTTTTACACTCCTCATATATGTGGCTTAAATTTGTAGTCTGATGAGCATGGATTATGCAGTGCAATCAAGCCATGCTCTTCTCCCGATGATTGTTGCTTCTGGGCATTGTTTTAATCTTTTTACTTGTTTTCTTTTGTGATTGCCCTTGGGGAGAAAAAACTCTAAAGCTCTTTTTTGGTGATTAAACCCTGTAGCATTCTTCACCTTGGCTTCCCTTCTCCACTTGTGAGCTGGGTTAAGAATGAAGGAATTACTTAAATGCTAAACTCTGCTCACTGCCCTGCCAGCCCTTTTCTTGGGCAGCAAACGCTGTCCCTGGGTGTTCAGTGTATGCTCTTGCTCGTCCTCGATACATTGCATATGGCCATTGCAATAACAAGTTTCCTTGGCAGGGTGTTTTACAGAGGGAACTGGGTTCTGCTTGCATTGTCTCTGAGGGCATCGCCTCTAAAAGCTTCAAATTGGAATTAACTCAGTGCTCTTAGCATCAAGCTCTGGCAGTTCAACAGATGTTTTGTGTACCGGCCTGCAGGTTTTGCTGTTGTGCCATGTAAGAGAAGTATTTGAACATGGTTTTCTAAGTTGTTTTGCTGTCGTGCCATGTAAGAGAAGTATTTGAACATGGTTTTCTAAGTTGCTGCTCTGCCCCCCAGCACACGCAGCGAAGCTGAGCGCTGTGTGGGAGGCCACAGCCACGGTGGGTACATGGCAGCGATGCGGAGCAGCTGAGTGCCACGGCTGCTGCCTCGCACAGGAGGGCTCGTGTGCTCCCTGAGAGCTTGGAAGGCTGGGGAGTGTGCACTAATGCACCTGGAATGCTGCTTTATTTGGGTTGGGCAGAAACTCGTTTCAGAGGTGGGAACGGGGGTCCTTGGAGGCAGCTAAAGTGGCTTTACTGGAGGATTATGAAGTCTTCCTTTGAGATCCTTAGTGCTGGAGACCTCCTCACCTGGAGGAATGCCTGCCTGCCTGTAAAGAATGGAAATTTC
>JAVCKT010024918.1:0-13127 GCA_032273925.1 Rhynchotus rufescens | reverse complement strand
AGCCCTGCGCTGGACTCTCTCCAGCAGCTCCACATCCCTCTTGTACTGGGGAGCCCAGAACTGGACACAGTACTCCACATGTGGCCTCACCAGGGCTGAGTAGAGGGGGATGATCACCTCTCTTGAGATGTCTATGTTGCTTATCAGAGTGGCACTTTTATTAAATGAAGCTGAGATGTGTTTGCACATGAAGGTGAGGTGCTGGGGCGCAGGGTGCCTGAAGATACAGAATTTGCTGAGATAGTGTTAGGACAGAGGCTGTAAACTGACAGTTTACATTTAACCTAATGCAGCCTCATCCATGCTCCAGCTTGGAAAGGGTCCCTCAAATGAACAATATTTCAAGCCATTCTTGACAATAGTCTTGAATAACTTAGTCAGATTTATACAACTAAGGAATAAAACTAACAGTTCTGCAATGCAGATAACCAGAAATCCGGTACTTAAGTATACCTATTGGCCTTTTTTTTTTTCATTTAGCAATATAAGCATATCATAAAATCTTGCAGCTGGTCTGTAGCTACAAGTATGTCTCTATAGAAGATAAGCTCAGATCTCTCAATAAAAGTAACCTGACATGTCTACATTGACTTCTTCAGGCAGATATATATTGGCTCAGGATCTATACCACACTTGCTGTAATTACTGAGCTTCCAACTGATTCACTGCGTAGACTTCAGTGACGACACCAACTTGCATCTTCCAGAAACTCAGATTAGGCATATTCTTTCTTCACTACACTGAGCAGCTGTGATCTCCTCCTAAAGGAAATCTCCCCCAAATGATGCATCAGACTTCTCGAAATCAAAGTTTCTGAATTACCAGTTTGTGGGAAAACCAAAAAAAACTGAAGGTTTTGGTTTCATTAAGACATTTCTCCTAATCTAGAAAGCCTGCTTTCTGCAATGTAAAACTTGACAGGGATCATTTGGGTGCCTGCAGCTTCAGGGGTATGATTTGTCATTGAAGGAAGAGAAGGGTCATTTTTACCTTCAGTTTTTTTTTTAATGATACTCTGCACTCAAGAGCCAGGTGACTCCTGAGACTAGCTCAGGATGCCTTCGTATTTCAGCAGATGCTATCTCTGCTGGGGTTATAGAACATAATTATTTTTTTTTTTTAGAGAGAGTTGCAGAAATCTCATTAAGCATTTTTTTCCCATTCAGTTTACCACTGAATTCAACACATTCTCCAAGCAAATTCCTCTGGAAAATGTTGTACCTAAGGAGTACTAATATTTTATCAGATGCTTAAAACCATGAAGAAAAATGAAAGTAGTAAATACTAATTTGATAACAAAGAAAATATTTCTGGCAGCTGCCCTGAAAACATAAAAACTGTCTTTCAAAGGTCAGGAAAATGCTATTCAGTGACAGTTTTCAATTTTCTCATTATTATAAATTAAATATATTTATATATCCTATTACTATTCTTCTCTATAACATCTTTCACAGGTAAGTTAAATGTCTATATATAGCCTTCTCTCAATCAATAATTAATTAGAAAAACAAACCAGCTCATTTAAGTGTACATCAAATTAGTCCAGTATCTAAATATTCTATTTGAAAATGAATCTTTTTTTTTTTAGTAACTTTTAAATATGATTTAAGGCATAAAAAAAAAAACAAAAAACAAAAGCAGTGTCTTACATTAAGAACCCATGTTGAAATTCCCCTTCAGAATATTCAGTAACCTTTAGCTAGGTGCCTTCTGCCCTACTTTTTTCCATAGGTTCACTGTATCATCATTATTTATAATCCAGTGGTTGTGCAGTCGTGACATTCTACTCTGCTTTATTACCAGCTTAAAAAAAAAAAATCTATTTCCCGCCATGGCTGTATTCTCCAAGGTACAATACAGGGGATATTCATAGCCTCCTTTAGCTTCAACTGAATTTGTAAGTAATTTGGAGTGCTGAGATCAAGACTCCATGGCTGAACTATCAGTAAATGCTGTCGTGACAAGAAGAACATGCTCTGCAGGTCATCCAGTCCAGAGTTCCTGATGGTATCTAGTAGCAGATATTTTGGCAGAATGGGGAAGACATAGCAGTGATTAAGCAGTGTAGGGACTATCTTTCTCCTCAGATAAGTTTCTTTTACCTTCATCAGTCACTAGCTGCCTTGTGTCTGTAGTGCAAGATTTTAGACACTTTCCAAAAAATAAAACCCAATTTAAAAAAAAAAAAAAAGCCACCTGCTTTTAGCTTTGTCTTGATTTCTTTTATTGGCACATTTGATAAGGAATGGCTTGTCAGGGACTCTCCTACCAGACAACTAGCTTCTTCAGAGCGTCCACAGAAGACACTGTCCTCATTGGAGGATAGTGGAAAAAAGGAGACATGATATTTCCACACAAGCAGAAATATCTGTAACATCTGAAGTTGATGCCTTTTGGAAATGCCTGGGCATTCTCTGTCTAGACATTGGCTATTGCCAGCGTGTAACAGCCACCCAAGTGATCTGATTCCAAACAAGGTAGAAACCTTGTTTATCTTCCCTGCCTTCCTTAACTAGTGGGATAAATCCTGCTGGACTGAGTAGATTAGCCTGACATTTGGGGGTACTACAGAATCACAGAATGACTGAAGTTAGAAAGCAGTTCTGCATAATGGAAAAAAAGATATACATATGACCAGCTGAAATTCCTTGGGCCTGTAGTCCTTTGCTAACTTGTATAGATGCTATGTCAGAGAAGAAAACTCTCCCTGCCCTAAGCTCTGTACACTAATGCACCAAACCTCCGTGACACAAACAATCATTCTCAGAGCCTCTTGCCAGTGGCAATCCTGCCTCTTTTCTGCAACTTCTTCTACTGCTGAGCATTTTTATTTTAGCACAGTGGCCTAACAAGAATAATATGTGGAAGGAGGTTTCTCAGTGCCGCTGTCAACCCTTGTGCATAGCAAGTGGCAGCAGCGTTTCAGCTGACTTACTCTGTTGATTGCCTATGAATAGCCATTTAACTCTTTCAGAGAGATCTGGAACTCCATATAATCTATCAGTCTCTAAAGATGGATCATAGAAATAAGAATGACCATGAATACATTGTATTTTTACACATCTCAAAAAAATCTGAATGGAATACAGAACCAAAAGCAGAATACATATTAGCAAGTAGTACAGGGCAATAGGAATGAGCCCACAGCATGAAGATCTGGTGAGAAGGATCCAGCATCCACAATAAACATATTTTGTGCATTTTGCTTTGAACTATTTCTAATCTCACTTTGTAAACTGAACACCAGATAGACTTTGGAGAACATTCACTATGTTCATGATTGAACCATGCTTGGTTCAAACAAAAAGAAATGCCATGTCCAGACTCCAAGCTTTCCCTGTGATGCAAAGCAGAGCAAGATAAATGGGGAGAACCAGGGGATTCACTTCATAAATTCATTTCAATTAATTTTTTGGATTCCAGTCCAAATGAAAGTGTAAACCTAGATGCAATCAAAAAAACACCTCAGCCCACGCAATGTAAAATCTTGTTTGAGTTCACTGAGATGCACCAATTGCCTTAAGGATGCAATGCTTTGAGTGTGGTCTAGTCAATATTTTCTTATCGTCTCAAATGATTTTGTTTCTTTCAATACCCAGATTTAACCTGAAAAAGAAGTATCCTCAGTGAAGAGCTAAGTGACAGAGTCTTAATAGTTTGGTGCAGAAAAATAACAGTTTTCTAACAGTTTGATTACATAAAAATAGTGAGCTAAATAAATATGAGTGTCCAGATATTCAGCAAATACCTCCAATACTTGTTTTAATAAAACCATCAGTTTCGCAGTGATCTTGCATTTTTAGTTGCAAATGTACACTACGTGCTTGGACAAGTGAAACATTTAACAAAAAGGTTTTCAGGTGTGATGTGGAAGTTTTGGTAGTTGGGAAATCAACAAGTGGTACTACTTTCCCACTCACACTGGACAGTGGAATAAGTCCTTATTTGGCTATTCCAGCTAAAATAGAGAAACTGTAGGGGGAAGAAATATGAAATCAGCTATTGTGCCAGAGGACTGGTGGTGATAGATGTGCTAGAAGAAAGGAGGTAAGGAAGAGGTGGAGGTATATTTTATTCTTTTTGTAAAACTGTAAAACTATGCTAGGACGGATCCAAAATAGTCTCTCTCTATACATGTATATATATGATTTATCAAAATACCCAGTTACGAACAGTTAAGATCAACAAATGGGAAGGTCACTCATTTTCCAATGCAATCTCCTCAATCAGTATTTACAATATACAAAGGAGCAGAACACTAAAAGACACTTCCATGTGAGTGTGAGAGTTGTGACTGAAGAGTAATGTCAGAGACATCTCAGTCATTCTGAAATAGCTCCTGGCACTCTAACAAGAGAAAAATGAACAGGATATTAAGAGCCAGGAGGTAACCCTTCCACAGTACTGCACGAACTATTATAGGGACAGTTCACAAAGCATATGCTCAAAATTCATTACCTTCAGTAGGAGTTCAGCAAATGTCTTAGCAGTCCTTTGAACAGAGGCCTTTAACCTAAGTTTAACAGAATAGACTGGTAGCTGTGGAAAAACTCTAGGGCTCAGGGAAAACAAATCCAGGTCCAAGCCCTGGGAGCCTATGAACAAGAAAATTCTGCAAGGCATATCCTGGCACCAGAGGGTCAGGTTTAAAAGCTGCTGCCCCCTTCCTGCTTCACCTTTGCACCTCTACGATGGAAACACTGGTGCTTCCTTTTCAGAGATGTGTGAGGTGCTTATATATGGTTAGGTCAGGTGCAAGAGATTTCCTCTGATGGAAATTAGTCTGCCTTTCAAATTAAACTGCTCTAAACTCTTTGCAGTGTCAAGGTCATAGTTCATGAAATTGGACATCATTAAAACTGAAGACCAGGACAAGGTCAGCCATCGATATCTAGGAAAATGAGCTGAAAAACAAAGCTTCCTGCAGCCACAGTTAGACTTTTTCGCCACTTTCTTTGTAACATATGGTATAGCAAGACATGCACATCCTCTTCTGGCCCCCCCAAATTAACTCCCTGGCACCACCTGTTCAGAGTGAGCAGCCTGCAAAATGTTTGTATTGGGGGCAGATAAAAATGGTTGCTATGCTTTGGTGCAGTCTGTTTCTCTTACCCACTTTGGTGCCCATATGAGATGAACACTGCATTTGGCACCAAATTAAAATTAAAGGCTGTAAATAAAGAGTAAGTGGAACATTTCAGTCTTATAGTTTGCACTGTCCTTTAGAATGGAGCTAGTTAATAATGTGACCTGGTTATTTTAGCATGTGAAGATATTTGCTTAAGTTCATATTCTCTTGCTGTTTATCAGGCACTATCTATATTTTAAAGGAATCTTTTTATTACTCTTCATCCTCCACCTCCCAGAAAACAAAGTGTGGGCCTTCTGTATCACTTTTCTTCCCAAGTCTGTGAGTCAGGCAATTGCAAAAGTCAGATTTAATCTGAGCATGCTTGGATTCCTGATTCCGTGCCCTACCACCATCCCATTCCACAAAAGAAACATCTTTGCTTCCTGCCAATTTGTTTGCTGGAGCACCTACAAATCTAGGAATATAACCCTAAAAGGTCAAAGTAAAAGCTTATATGGATGTGAAACGTAGAACAAAAGGCAGGACAGGCAATACACATTGGTAGGTACACAGAATATTTTATGTATGCTTGATGACTATATCAAAGCGTACTCAGATGACACATGCTGAACTGACCCAAGACAACTCAGTTCAGTCGTGCTCCTTCGCATTTTTTTTGAAAATTATCGTTGTACCCCCTGTGTATTTATTTCATTCAAGAAGTAGTTCATATGCCACCACAGGAAGATTAAAACATTGACTGCGACTAACATAATGAGCCTGAAGCTCTAAAGAAAGAGGAGGAAGAAAGTTTCAAATATATGATTTTTATTATCCTGCTTTTTCTTAACAGGATCTGAAAATCATGAAAGAGCTTAAGTGCATCAAAGAACATCCTTTGAAAATCATGCTTAGAGGCAAGAATACAAATTGGATACCAGTCCCTAGGCCACTGGCCTACCTTTGTAGAGCAGTGGCTTGCATTTAATTTCCCCTGACTAACAAGTCACCTTTATTAATTATATTTAACACTTGAAAACAGTGGGTTTTAACTTTCAAAGTTAGAATTAAGAAGAAACATTCATTGTTCTTATGAAAAAGGTGTAATTTTAAAAAAGCTTTCAAACTATTAAACTCTTGATGGATGCTATTTATATCACTAGTGGCATCATGACACAGCAATTAAATCACAACCCCTTCACTAATAGAACATATTTTTGCACATTTAAAATGGAAGTGAAGACATAAGAAACTTTAGCATAGGAAATACTCAAGTAACCAGAGATGCAGATGGAGTGGAGTTTATGAAGAAGGAGAAGGTGGAACAATAAATTGTAACTTCCTGGGAGTTTAAGGATATTATGTGAAACGGAAGATGATCTCTTATTAACCTCTAGCTGAGTTGTGTGTGAGGAACACTGGGTGACTTACAGTACATTTCATAAAGTTGCTTCATTTTATTCAATCTATTCTGTCACACTGGAATTTAAAAAGATTAAACTCTGTTCCCAAAGTTGTGAACTGTATGACCAAGATTTGATTTTTGTAGCAGAGCCAGTTCTGAGGATTAAAAAAATTATACAAAGTCATTTAAAAAAAATTACTGCCACTATATTTTTTTTAATAAAAATGTTCATTTGCTAAACTATTCTAAGGATTCAGGAACAATATTAATATTATCCAGAATCTAAGAACAGCAAGGAATAGGAATTGGATGAAATATTTGAATTGCCTAAAAAATCACTGTAATTGATCCAGCGATCTTTGAACTGAACTTGCTAACCCAAATATAATAACTTTTATAAACATGTAATTACTTTTGCATTATTTTAGTAAAATAACAGGCAACATTGGTTATACTCTAATGCCAAATCAGGATATATATAGGGGGAAAAGGGAAAAATATAGCCCAATCTCACATCTTTCTTAAAAAATTTGGGATGGGATTGCATTATACAGCCAAAAATGAAACTTCTCTGGCTAACTGCGCCACCTTTTGATTTAAATATAAAATGGGAGATTAAATGATTGTTCAGTATCTAAAAGAATACACTTATTTAAAGATATTCCTGCAGACTTAAAAAATGAGATATAGAGCTTATTTTATTTGTTGGTTATGCAAAAGTGCAGGGCTACATACTTTAGCATTGCTATTATGGTGAAAAGCCACACCAGCAATATAAATGGAAAAAATATATATTCAGTCTTGCTAGTTTGTATTTTTGAAATAACGGTATACATGTCAAAATCAATAAAGCTGGGCAAATGACAGAGTAACGCTTTAGCAGCCTTAAAACTGTTAGCTAAGTAAATAATCATGACTAAAACAAATGCTTCATAATCCATTAGCTTCCCCTATGTAAATCTGTACTCGGTACAGCCGTTACTTCTCCTGGATTTTCTTCTAACACTTAAAATGTATCAGCTGCAAGCCCTCATTTAGCGCCAGCGTATCGCAAATTTGCACAGAATCTCTATGCAGGCATTAAATTAAACAGCACGGACACTCAACAGAGTTACGGCATGCATCGAAATACATTAACCACATCCTACCTTGCATCCAAACATCAACGACAAAGTGTTGTTGGTGCATGCAACTTTGCAGTGGCAAATCATTGGTGTAAAGCAGTCGGGATTTTTAACAATAGGGCACATTCCTTGAGTGCTGCAGCAGTGGCAGCCTCCTGAAGGCTAAAAACAAGGAGCTCATCCAGCACATGGAGTGGCAACATATGCTGCTCAACAGCTAGCTTTTCTCTTGCCGGTCAGAAGCAGCCTGCTTGGATCTCTACCTGTGTCCCGTTCAGCCATTCCCTCCGTTGTAGATGAATCAACGATGCAGCATCAATCACAAAGCTCAGGATTTCCCTTCCTCGGGGAAATTAGTTTTTACATTGAAAGAGAGGGGGGGAAAAAAGAAAGAAAAAAAAAAAAGGAACGGAATGGAAATGAGGGGGACTAGCAGGTGTGGCAGTATTAGCATGTAAAAGGATGTAGACGCCTACTCATAACAATCACATAAGATTGTCATGCTAGCTGAAGTGGGCTGAAATTATTCCGTCGGAAGAAAAATACTGCAGCTCCTGATTTGGTAAAAAGCCAGTGAGTTGCTGCAATACATAGTCATTGTGGGGAGAGAAGAGGAGAAAAAAATTACTTATCTAACAAGCCGAGTCCTCAGCCTTTATCAATATGCATTCCAATAAGGAATCCCTTCCCCACGTCTCCCCGAGAAAAAACGGCAGATGAATCGCAGCTCCATAGGAGCGATGCCCTTTGCTTCCTCCGAAAAGATGAATCTCAGCAGGAGACAAACTGTACTCAAAGCTGAAAATCCCAGATGCTGGGAGTTTGCAGCCGGAGAAATACAAGTAACATTTATCCAATCCTGGCTTGCCACATGGGAGCTTTCTCCAGGCACAAATTTACAAATAGACAGGTTGAAGGATTGCAGGAGACACTGAATAAAGATACGAAGTTGCATGGAAAATGCACCCGTGTGAAGCTTAAAAAGCTCTGTAAACGCTGCCTTGATGGCAATGTAACTACTGACTGTTCAGCTAGTGCTGCTATCGGATGACCTGCAAACAGCTTCCTATATGGCAGAAATTTAATAATTAAAGAAGTTTGGGGGCATAACACTGGTTTGGATTCAGTTACAGCATTCGCTGTTTCTCCGGAGAGAGCAGCACCAGCTGAAAATGCATAATAAAACATTCGGATGTGCAAACTGCTAGCTGGGCTTTTTTAAGAGGATTATTTATATCAAAAGTTGGACAGATCTATCTTCCAGTTATATGTGCAGCGCATAGATAGCTATAGAAAGGAAAGCTTATGATACAGAAGGTAAAGAGATATCTTTCACAGCTGACAGCAAGGTACAATCCACAGTAGCTTCAGAGTGACTTGACCCTGCTTTTTTGCCGCTTGCTAAGCTCTGCCCAGCAAATTACAAACTCTCGAAAGAGATGAGAACAGCTTGTCTCCCTGGAAATTGTGAGTCTGTCCTAAAGATGCAACCGAGAATTTGCTGCAATAAACACAAAATAGAGATTCGTTACCCAACAGAAGATAGAGGCACCTGTGGCCAACGGAAGGCTCTGCTTGCAGCTGGGTCAAACACTATAGAGAGGAAATGTCACAGGATTTCTAAAAGGATCTGTCTGTAGGTTGTGGACTCTAATGTACGAGACCTCTTCTATTAAGATTTTGTATTTATATATGTATATGGAGACGTGTGTGCATTGGATGTGTGTAAAACATATAGGGAGTGTAGAATTTCTTCAGTATAGTTTACTCACTTTGTAAAGTTCAAAACCATAAAAAGAATCATTTTCTTAAATAGCTTTGATTCTACACTTTCTTCTACATTATTCAATAACTTTTTCTTTTTTTTTTTTTTTTTAAGTAGTTAAATTTTGACTTGCAATAGTATTTTCTCATTAATGTTCCTCACTTTTTGTGCTTACAGCTCAGGGCTTGCAGGAACCCAGGCTGCTTCTTCAATTGAGAATCCAGGAAGAATCACTCCCCAGCTAAGGCTGCAATCCAACTCCATTCCTGAAGATTTCTTTCTTGCAAATAACAGTATCTGTGATCAACATGTCCTCGATCCACTCAGCTCCCACCTTGATTCTGACAGCCTGTAAGTTTTCCCTGCTCCATTACTTCATGGGCAGCCGGTCAATCCCCAGCCAACAGCTGCAATTGGTTGGGGCTCTTCTTCCATCACGACATCCTTTTTCCCACCTTGCCCTGCCAGCTCTGCCATGCAATGGAGACAAAGAGCCATCCTAACAGCACCAAACCTTTGATCTGTTTATTTCTAGCTTGCCTGCCTCATTATTAAGCTATATGTTATACAGGTTTTCTTTCAAGTGCTGTCTCTCGCATAACCAGTGCTGGTGTAAATATAGAAAAGTGTAGTTTCCATGACAATGCATTCCATAGTTACAGCCAGCAGCCACTATCATTAAACCATGAATCATGGAACTACCTTAAGGTGCGAGCATACCCCATTAGTGGCCTTGCAAGCATTACTTTGGCATGGTGGGGGCACGGCAATATTTTGGGGAGACACCACTACAAAATGCCAGAAAACTGCACGCGTAGCCAGTTTCAACAATTCTCATATCTGCTCATCTCAGGCATTTAAGCGATCAGTACCACTCTCAATCTGCCCTAATCATTAGCATTTCTAATATAAGCATGCCTTGCATCTGCACTTTCCAATGTTTTAAACATGATGCCTTGATTTAAAACTGGACCCATAATCACACAGACAAGATTTCCAATTAATGTTCCCTGCATCTAATTAAAATCACCTGCACTTAATTTCAAATTCAGATTTTGAAGATGGCAAGGAAGATCACACAGTTAGCCTCTCGCTTCGTTTGCATTTGGTAAGCTCACACTCTCCAAAAAGAGTAGGCCCCTGTATTAAAATTCCCATTTCTTCCTCACTCACTGATTTTTGGCATCACACTGTTGCAGACTTCCAACCAACACTGCTTTTACTGGTGATTTTATCTCCGTGTTAAGACAGCAGCCACCGGAGTGTTACAGAAGGCAAGAAATATATCTCTTCACACTTAAACTAATTGTTGCTTTCAAGTGAAAAAACAGTTACCTGATGCACAGTCATTTGGGAAACAACAGAAAAAGAGGATTCATTGCAATGACAGATTGGAATAATAACTCATATCACAAATGGCCAAGACATTTATTTCGATTAAGTGACAACCACATATAAACTGCCATATGAAAACACTTGCTCAAAGATCTTCCTCTGTCTTTTTTTTTTTTTTTTTTCCAGGTAATACTCATCACAGAGGCAGAAGTAAATTACTAATTGCCAGGAAAGACATTTAAATTACAGTCATACTGCAGGAGCAAGGTTTCTTGGAAAATCTATGTCCTCGTTTTCTACCTCTGGCTGGATTTACAGATGAATACGTTGCAGGCGTTGGGTTGAGTGGAGTGCATTGATTCATCTTGCTTGCTCGCAGCCACTCTGCTACCACAATGAAGAGCACTTCTGCTGCTGCTAACAAAAGTGGAGACCCTCAGCAAATTGCAATGTACTGGTAACAGCTTCTAGTAAAATAACCTCACTAGTGAATAGAAATCTGCTGCTATAAACTGAGTTTCATTTTCATAAGAGTTCCTTTCTTCCTCATCTGCCAGAATTGGAAGAAAAAGAACTTTTGCTCCATCTGTCACCTCATCTTTGGTTCATTAGGCTATGTAAAATCTCTCCTGTTATGTCAGTAACCCAATATTTCCATGTTCTGCGGTGACATCTCAAAACAATTCAGCTTCATTTCTGGAAGTATTATTGTCAAGTTTGCACATTACTTTCCCGCCTAACGCATATCTTGCTCCTCCTGTATTCTGATACAGCCAGCTCATGTGTCAGAATTTACGGCTTGCACCGAACATACCCTGTGAGAATCTCATAAGGTCAGCCTAATTAAAAATAAATGCAAAAGCTTGGGGATTCACAAAGTGTTGCTAGATATTCAACTTTGACTATATTGTTATATTTGCTTTTACATTCCCTCTTTTTTTTTTTTTTTTAATGAAGGGATCTGCTTAAGTTTTGATGTTCAAAAATAGATCTCTGTACATTTTCCCTTTCCATTTTTCACTACTCAACTTTTAATTCCATTGTTCTCTTCTGAAAAATTTCTCTAAACCCTTACCACATCCATCAGGTACCGGAAGATCAACATGTTCATTAGGCTCTTGGCCAGGTTTTATGCATTGTTATGTTCTTCTAATCTTTCGTTAGAATTCAAAATCACCTTCCTTGTTGCTCTTCTCTGAATTCCCTGTACACTAATCAAGCCTCTTAAAAATTAAATCTGTCTCTGACAGTGATTAAAGAGAAGTTGTCTTGTCAAAGAATTGTAGTAGATGAAAAAAAAAAGGCTTGTTACACCACAGCACATGCAGAAGGAGCTAGAAAATATAAAACTTGAAAGATACCCCACCAAAACCAAAAATAACTGTGCGGAACCTTGCCACTTATTCATACAGAACAAAACATCCTCAAACCATCTCTAACCTAGACCAATTTTTTTTCACAGCTGTCCTATCATCTGGGGGGATTCTACATAGGGTATTTCAAGGCACTCAGCTATGTTGACTCTTCACTTTAGTCATCTGGAGGGACAGAATGAAGAATACAGGCCTTCATTTTGCTCATAGTTGTCTGTCAGTGCATACCAGAAGCCCATGGTTAGTTTGCATGAAAGTCCACCTGCCTTTGGAACAACTAATATTGAGGCCCACCCAGGAAAGACTCCACAGTGGCAACAGTGGGAGCAAAACTGACTTTATGTGTCCAAAGGCTCAAGGACTAGACTGTGTTTAGGGCAGCCCTGCCTTATGAATATATATAATAATATATATATAATCCTGCGAGGGTGAAGCTGGGAAAGACCCCTGGGAAAGACGTGGTCAGTCAGGTCTGCTGCTTCTGCAAGATGCCATTACTGTGTCCAATGCAGTGCCTATAGCATCCAGTCTAGTTCTCCCAGATCTCTGTAGGTAAACAGACATCAGTCTTCCCAGTTCCTCATGGCAGAGCCTGCTGGTAGAGAGCTACTCACTTCACCTAGCTTTGACAGGGGCATCAACAGCTCCTGGAGGTACAAAGCTCTCCCAGGGAACTTTGAAATGAAGGCATGGAAGCAGATAAGCAGAGGACAGCCTGGATGCTCTGAAAAAAACACCCATGCATCAAGAATGCAAATGCAGTAGACAGCTTGGATAGTGTGATATGACTCAATCTCTCTATCTGAAGATGGGGATAGTGTCTTCCAATTAAATGTTCAGGTATCTAGTCATATAAACAGTGGTTTTTAAGTTAATGAGAATACTCCTAAAAAGGGCTCATGTTCATAAGTGTTTACACATTTATAGTATCACATTACTAGAATAGATTTATGTTCTTAACTAGTTAAAAATTGCCTAGAGCTGTACAGGACATAGCACATAACACTAGTTTCAGCCCCAGCTGCTAGCTGTAGCAAAAGCTGTTTAAGAAGAA
>JAVCKT010024917.1:0-19769 GCA_032273925.1 Rhynchotus rufescens | reverse complement strand
CTTCCTTCCTTCCTTCCTTCCTTCCTTCCTTCCTTCCTTCCTTCCTTCCTTCCTTCCTTCCTTCCTTCCTTCCCCTGCCTGCCCTGAAATAATATACTATTTGCATGCATTTGGTTTATCTCCCTGTCAGCCCCATCTGGAGGGAGATGCACAAATGGCTTGTTTGAGGCTGTTTGTGATTCATGCGAGACATCAAGGGGAAAAAAAAAATAAAAGGGATTTGAAATCTCCAGAACTTTTAAAGGCTTGGTTGGCTTTGGCACCGGCAGGCACCCGGAATGTGCTGGCCGTGTTTTAGCATCACTCGGGAGCTGCAGGTAGAGGCTGACATGGACTGAGGGCATCCTCCTGGGCACATATAATTTATATACTGCAATAGAACATAAAGTTCTGGATTAGGTTCCAATGAAAAAGTGATAAATCCCACCTGGAAACCTTGCAGGGTCCCTGCAAATGGTGCAGAAACGGGTGCATCCAGGACCTCGGCCAATCGCGCACCAAGTGAGCACCTCTCAAGCAGTCCTATTTTGGGGCAAACTGTGGCCTTTCAGCAATTTGTGGCTGCCTGGTGGCTGCATTTTTTTCTCTTTAATTAGACACGAGGAGGAGCTGAGTGACTCCAATGTGAAGTTGGCAGCTCTGGTGTTTCACCTTTCCAAGTGCATCCCAAAGCTTGCAGGATGAGCACATGCTGTGCAGCATCCCAACCATCCCTGACCCAATTGCACCACAGGACCAAAATCCCAGCAAAACTAATCAAAAGCCACGGGGGAGAAATGCAGGAAAAGAGGGTGATGAATCCAGAGTTGTCCCCATGCAAAACTGCAAAATGTGAAGCCTTCAGGTGCAGGGAGCATCAGTGCAGGCAGGCAAAGGAGACAAGGTGAGAAGCAGGGAAACAGGAGGTGGAAAAGGAAGCAGGCAACGTCACAGCCTTCCCAGTAAGACGGCCCCTTCCCCCTGAACAGCAGTGAGGGGTTTGGGAGCATCTGTATGCAAATCCTGCATGAGAAGCACTTTGTTGAGCGAGCAGAGCCCGGTCCAGCTGCTGCGGTTCCCTCAGGCTGCAAGGAGCCGCCCTGGTCCGACACATCCTGCTGCATCCCAACGCATCCTGCCGCATCCCCCTGCACCTTGCACCCTGCCGCATCCCAATAGATCCAACCACGGAGAAATGCCCATCGTGGCACACCCAAATGTGCACCAAATCTCTCACATCATGCAAAAAAAGATGTCTCAAAAACCCACCCATTTCCACCCACTGCTTCCAGCACCCCAGTCATTTCCCCAGCTGTCCCCATGGCCACCTTGTTCCCTGCCCCACACAAGCTG
Source organism: Rhynchotus rufescens (assembly GCA_032273925.1). Lineage (NCBI taxonomy): Eukaryota > Metazoa > Chordata > Aves > Tinamiformes > Tinamidae > Rhynchotus > Rhynchotus rufescens. Next base: position 18,437 of record JAVCKT010024917.1, on the reverse strand, counting down.
CCACTCTGCAGCTCCAACCACTCCAGCCCTCAGGATCTGTTTATTTTCTCCTTGCTGTTGGATGAGATTCTCTGGCTCAACACTTCATAAAAGCAGATTTTATTTTTCCCCTTCATCCCATGTGACACAGATGCAAATGGGGAACAGTAGGACGCCAGCTTATCTTTTATTTGTGCTTTTAGGTTATAATTGCAGTCTGAATCACTGACTTTTAAGTTATTCCGGCGTTCTGCCTCAGCAGAGAAAGGGAGAGGAGCGGAAACAGGGAGCGATCCCTTGACGTTCAGGAGCACCAGGCAGCTCTGCCACGAGAAAAAAAAAAAAAGGCATTTGCAAAACATTCCTCCCATTTGTTAAAGGCACAAACAATTTCCGTGCTGAAATAATAAAGCGAGTTAATTGAGATGTGAGGAAGAAGAGAGGAAATTAGGCAAGGGAGGCTGCTTGGGCGTGCGAGGGACCCTTGTGCTCTCGGGCTGGTGCAGCCGCTTTCTGGATGGTGGTTCAGAGCCTTTCACCTCGCTTCCCACCAAGAGTGTTTTCTGGGGTGGAAAGCAAAACTTTCCGGCCTCCTCTCCCCCATGGCCACGCAGCTCTTCCCTATTCCATTGGTGTTCCTCTGGCACCCGTGCCCGACTGCTCCATGCCCTGCCCTCCTGCATCCCGCATCCTGCATCTCACATCCTCATCCCGCATCCCGCTGTAACGTAACCGCAGCCTCCGCTCGCTCTTGCTCCTGATCCTTTTGAGCCCAGAAGGATCCAGATGGAGGTGTCGGTGTTGCCACAAGCCCCTCAAAGACACAGTCTTGGCCATGTGAAGCTCTCCCAGCAGCGAGCTTTAGCTTCCCATGGAAAATTATCCATGCATGACCAGCGAACATCAGTGCACAGCACATTAGGAGAGAGGAACTGGAGACCTTGTGTTAACTAGCAAGTGATGGCTCCAAAAGCCCCATTGACTTTTCTAAGTCCAGGACCAAGAGCTGTCCTCATCGTCCAGCCCTCCTGAGCTAATCCGGATTAGAGTCATCACACAGGTGAAGTTATCCCAGGTGCAGGAGGACATTTCCATGCAACAAAATCTCATGGAAGAGGCTCTCCTGGCACGTGCAGCACTGCTGTGTTCTGCTCTGCTGCTGTCCCGGGCACCGTGTGGGACCACCCCGGTGGGGTGAAACACAGGGTGGCCACCCTGCTCCATCCGCCCCGTCCATCTTCCCGAGACAAAGCCTGTCCCGTGGGAAGGGTGGGAAGCGGCAATGCCGGGACGGGTCGTCCTGCCGGGCTGCTGGCCGGAGCAGCGGCGGAGCAGAGGTGAAAGGCCGGACCTCCCTTCCCGCCCGAGCTCCCGCTCTCCCAACAGGGCTTTTGTATGAGCCCGGACACGGCCCCAGGAAAACAAACACCTCCGAGCACTTAAGGAGATATTTCACTCCCGGACAATTTATGAACACAGCATCTGCCGGGTAAATACCCGCGCACTTAACCTCTGCTTTCTTCTCCCCTAGCCTCTCGCCACAAAGAGTGTGGGGACTTCTGGCCCAAGAGCCCCCAGAAGACACTAAAAGGGCCATCGTTTTGTCCACTTCCCAGCATCTCATGGATTTTAGGGCCTTAAGAAGCTAAAGAGACACTGAGCCGAGCACCACGCAGCAGGCAAGAGGCAGCAGCCAAAGCTGCCAAACACCTTAGATTGTTTCCCTCTCCATCCCTATGGATTTGGCTCCATGCAAAGCTCTAGCAGGAGACAGAGTTGGGGAAGGGGCAGCGGCCCAAGGGCCAGGAACCCCGAGCAGCAGGAGGGTCCCCGGCGATGCCCTTCGCGAGCCGCGCTTGCCCGCACCAGATGCACCCGTCCGTACAAGGCTCGCTAATGGCCTTTCAGGTACAACATTATGATTTTCCTCTAATGGCGTGCTTTTCTCGCTTTCTTCCTCGCTCTCTCATAAAAGGCACATCATAGCTACAGAGGGAGAGAGAAAAAAAAAAAAGGAAAAAGCTTTGCAAATTACAGCAATCAGAGAGCCCGAACCATTAGGAGCATCTGGGCCTGCATTTTACATAACAGTGGACACTTTCTTTGAAACAATTACAGCTAATAATGAATTAGCATTGACTGGGCTGTAAGCGTTTCAAATTGCAATTCAGGGACTGTCACTCCAGCCATCCCCTGCTCTATGGAAGGGGCCTCCTAATGCTCCGCACAAGTTGAGCTGCAGGGTCCCTCCAAGGAGACCAGCTCCCTTTGCAGCTCTGGGGACAATCCCAGGACTCGGGTCTATTGTGCCGGGTCCTGCTCCAGAGGTGCCCAGCGGTAGATGCTCCAGTGAGGAGTTTGGAGCCTGAGTGCATGTGGTGGACTGCTTCATCCCTGCCTGCTTCTGCTCATCCCAGTTTTGGGATAGATCGAAGGGGTTAGATCTTCTACAGGAGTGCTTTTTGAAAGGGATTTCACAAAGCCATGCTGGAGAAACAAAATTTTGGCTTCAGGGAGCCCTATCTCCTGGTACATTAACTCCTATGAGCTTGATGCCATCCCGGTATGCCAATCCTGCACGGATAGAGCCGTTCCAGTGCTGAGACCTTCCATGGACCTTGGAGCTCCTCTCCTCCCCTTCCTTTGGCCCAGGCCCCCCTGCTCCCACAACGGGAGCTGCAGACCTTGCAGGCTCCCAGGCCATGTCCCAAACCCATCTGCCCCTCAAAACCACAGGCTCAGCCTGGGAAAACACCGCTTGGAGCAAGACTGGGATTGCAATGCCAGAGACACAAGGTCCCAGCACAGTCAGACCGCATCGCAGCACCCAGTTCCCACCATCACCCAACAACAGCCCCAAGAAAACCTCCCCCTGCAGCTGCCCCAGCCACGCAGGTAGCTAAGAAAGAGCCATGGATCCCATTGCTTTCACTGGAAAAAAAAAGTCCTTCTTTCAGAGTGAACTCCTATAGAGAGGGAGCCCGAGGAGCGTTTGCGTCTCCTCTGCCAGCAGGGCAGATGTGCTGCTATCAATGGGGGAATCTCTCCCCGGTCCAAGTCCCCTTCTCCCTCCGCTGGCACATCCTCAAAAGGCTGCTTGTTTAAGGCCCTGGCTGGTTCTTGCCCATATTCTCCTGGGGAGGCACCTCGGCTTGCAAAACCCACCCACAATCGCCCACATTTGTGCTCATCCCTGTGCAGTTTTTGCCTCTTGCTCTCCCGGGAAGGTTCAGGAATGCACGCGGACACAAAGGGACGGGGGGAACCCCAATCCACACAGTGCCAGCGCTTCTCAGGGAAGAAGCTGCCCGTTAAACGGAGATGAGGGCTGCACACCAAGGAGAAAGTCCATTTCCAGTTTGCAGATGGAGCAGTCACCCGCAGAGCTCCAATACCTGACCAAGCCAGGGGCAAGATGCCCCTTCTCAGGGGTCACCCCATCATGACCCTCATGGACATCAAGGGTGGATGCTGGTGGATGCTGCCGCGTGGTCCCAACGTGTCCTGACTCTACCACTGCACAGCTGGATTTTCATGGGATTCCGGGAAACACATGGGAAAAAGGTGGAAACCCTGCAGGGCACGGGACAAGAAATAGAGCTTTAGGGCATGTGTCCAGCACTGAAGCCTGTTCACGGTCTGGACCAGCCCCCTGACATCAGTAAATGCCATTTTCTTACTGTTTTTCTCCTTTTTTTGCAGTGTCCAGTTTTGTAAGCAGGACTTCTCCGATCTATTGCTTGGTGACAGATATCTGAGTTTCAAGATGCTCAGTAACAAATCCCGCTAGCGCCAGTCCTCAGATCACCTCTCATACCCAGGACCTACCTTCCTCATAACTGGACATACAAAAACATTAAAAAAAAAAAAATAATCCCATATCTGGGAAATCTGCAGCCTGGCTACGGGTGCACTTCAGAAAGGGCTGCATGCATCGCAGAGCTGGCCTTGCACCAGCCTTCCAGTCCTAATTACGGCAGAGCCACCAGGCTCCGAAGCTCAGGAGCACTTAGATATTATTTCAAGGCAGCCAACAAGGAAGCTGCAGCTGCTGTAATTAAGCCCGACACGGAGAAGTCGAGCATTAAAGGCAGGTTCATTAAGAAAACACAGGGGCTCCGCGATCCATAAAGACGGGACCTTGTAGTCCTGGGCCAGCCAGGAGGAAGGAAGGAAGGAAGTTTTGCTCGTCTACCTGAGAAGCAAGGCTCCTAATTGCACGGGTGCTGGTGATAACGAGCCTGCTCTCCTGGCCTGCGGTGGGATTTGCAGGTGCTGGTTGCTCCTGCTTCCCACACCCTTCCCAAAGGCTTCCCAGCTCCTTCCCTCCTGCCATTCCTCATAGGAAAAATAATAAAGCGACACAAGGAAACAGCCTTACTGCTCCAGCGGCTGCTAAATCCTCAGTGCCCAAACTGCACAGAACCAGCCCCAAACTTTTTTTTTTCCTTTTTTTTTTTTTTTTAAAAAAAAAAAAAAGGAAAAAAAACCCCACAATCGCAGCAGCTGCCTGGACCCGGGCCGGCTGCCGCGCGCAGAGGCCACAGGGGCAGAGAGTAATTTATTTCCTCCTTACAAAGCCCTGTTTGAACGGGCTCCCAAAGAAAACGGAGGAGGAAGCGCCAGCCAGGGGCTGGGGGCTGCAAAGAGCCGAGCGGGGGGGCCAGGACGGTCCTAAATGGATTAGGAATTTACCCTGCAACTGCGGGCCTTTAATTGATACACGGCGAGGGCGGGGGAGCGGGAAAATTTCCCTCTAATTGTATTAAAGATACACTAATTAGGTTGATTAAAAACAGAGAGGCTGTTTCTTTCTTTCCCCAGAAGGCCTAGGGGGGTGGCAGGGCTGGGGAGAAGAGCAAACAGATTGGGGTTTTGCTTTTGGAAAAGAAAAAAAAAGGAAAAAGAGAAGTGTTTGGAAAGGGCTGCAAAGACCCCTCGATGTCCCCCAGTCCTGGGTCACAGTGACTTTAAGTGAGATTAACAATATTGTGCATTTCTAACCCTCCTTTTCCAAATGACCGTTTTCTCCTCCTGAAACCCTGGGATGCAGGACACGCTCCAGCCGGGCTTGGAAGCAGCGGGATTTTGATGCTTCCATCGCTGCTCAATCAGGGCTGAAAACCGCAATCAGCGGCGCAGCGCTGCAGCCCGGCAGCTCTCGGGAAAACTCTGGTGAAAGGAGCCTGATTTTCCCCGTAAACTTTCTGTTCCCAAGGCTGCCACCTCCCTTCCACCCTTTTCCTTGTGGTGTTTTTGGGGAAGCATCAAGGAGCACAGTGCTCCTGGTGCACGTCCCTAGTGTACTCAAGGGGCATAGGGACCACAGGCTGTGGACCAAAAATCAACCCATCCAAAGGATGAGGAGACCGGACATAGGTTTTTTCCCTCTTTTTCCACTTCCACACCATCTCCCTGCTTGCCCAGTCTCTTCTCTGTCCCCTCACCCAACCTGTGCCTACCAAAATTTCCAGTATTTCATCTCCACTGTGATTTAGGATGGAGGCTGCTCATGCAAGCAGGCAAAAATCCATGCTCACTCACTCAGAAAACCCACCCACAAGCAGGAGCACACCACCTGGAAGTCGGCTTAGAGATTCTTTGCAGGGAATCCATTCCCATCTTGCGGGAATTGAACGTGGAGCTATAGCGGAAAGTGGGGAAAAAAGGGTATTCCTGGCACAGCTGTTGGCAGAAGGCAGCGCTCCAGGGATTTGTTCCCATGTGCCTGCATCTGGCTGCAAGGAGCCAGCATGGAATGGGATCTTCAGCCTGACAGAGCGGGGCTGGCACCCAGGACCACATCCCAAAGCCGCCGGTAGCCTCCCTGCAAGCACGAGCGTGGGGTTTTATTTTGCACCGAGATAACTAGCTTATCTGGATTAAAAACAACTGGATGTTTCTTGGGCAGATTAGGATTGCTGTCAATATTTCATACTGCTGAGGCAAACTGGGGCTTCTTGGAGTGCCAGGAAAGCTCCCAAACAGCCCTTTAGAAAGACGAGCGATGCTCTTGCAGGAGACGGGTGCTCACAAAGTTAATCCATATGCGGTGAATCCAAGTCTCCCGAACTGCAGCAAACCAAGCTGGGTCTGGTGCAGATGCAGCCTTGGGTGCGGGCAGCATTTCTTCGTACAAAACCCCGGTGATCCGGCACGGTCGGAGCGTGCGGCCGCTCGCTGCACGGCCGGGAGCAGCGCCGGGCTCCGGGGCTCCGCAGGGAGGGTCCCGGCGCTCCCGGAGCTCATCCCATTAGCGGAGCAGCCCGGCTCGCATGGATTAGCCCTGCACCATATGGCCGGGCAGCAGCACGGGGCCCCGCAGCTCCGTGGCCACTCAGCCCGGCTGCTGCAAACAAGTTTTGTGCGTAATTCACCTCCATATTCCCCATCGATCCCTGGCAAATTCCAACCACTGGCAGGAATGAGGAGGATGGAAATACCAGGGAGCATCTCTGCATGGAGCAGGAGGTACTTCGAACACGGCCAGCACGGGGCTGGGCTCAAAATCTGCAGGGTTTTCACCCCAAAATTGATCTTGCCTCTTGCGAAAAGTCGCCATTTATGCATTTGAAGCTTCCTTAGAAATAGGTCTCCAATGCCTTCAAAAGTAAATAAAGCTCTTTGTGCAAAATTTCCTGATTCCCTTTGCACCCCAGTAAGGACAATTAAGGCTCTAAGACGGTGGCAGCCTCAGCAGCCCCATCTCTCATTGCTCATTGCTTTCAAAATACGCAGGGTAACTTGGATATTTTTTGCTGGAAAATTGAGTTTCAGAGGGACGAAAAACACTAACAAATTTAGGCTGAAAAAACGGGAGGAGGAGGAGGAGGAGAGCGGATTTAAAAAATGTCAAAACACTCAGATGCAGCATTTTTAATGAAATGTTTCACTTCAGAAATGCCAAAACATTTTGTTTTGACATTTTCAAAATGAAACTTAATGATATTTTTTCTTAGAAACAGCATGGAGTGCTTTGTAATAACCCCCATAAAGGAAAAAGAGAGGAACAGGGAGAAAAATCTGAAGGTCTGATGGCCATCAAAACACAAACAAACTTTTTGCCCTCCTCTCATTGAAGTGTTGATATGGGGGCAGAATTGCCTGCCTTCCTCTGTATTTTGCCAAAAAATACATAAAAAGAGCTTTCTGTTTTGCTTCACGCTTTGCTAATGAATTCCCTCATTTTGCTGAAGCGAAACCCAGTGGAAGCATCTTGCTCTTGAGCTGCTCCCATCCAGGATAGATTTTCCTGGGCATGAAGCTATCTATAAGGTGGGAAAATCCATTCAGTCCCGGCACAACCTCTTGCAGCTCCTTAGCACCCAGGGATGCTAGAGGATGCTTTGGCATCACACCTGGACCTCTGGTAAGATAGTGGAGGGTGCACCAGGCATCTGTATCCCGGTGGCATCCCAGCAGCATCCTAGTGACATCCCAGTGACATCTCAAGTCCTCCTTCCCTGCACACACTGATGAAATGCACCCTGAAAGTTTATCAACCAGGGTCTTTACATGTGTTTATTAGGCAATCATTTGTGATATGGTCATATTTAATATCATGCTGAGCCCCAGCACGGGCAGCAGCAGCTTGGGAGTATTTGGGGCAGCTGCTCTCACCTGTGCTTTGGTTCGGGGGAGCTGGCAGCTCGTGGAAGGACCAGGATAAGGCTCCACGTGCCCGAAGACAGGGAAGGACGTGTGGCTTAGCCAGCCCAGGGCCACCAGCTTGCACCAGTCCAGGGATTTCTGCAGAGAAGGAGAAATTCAGGTTGCTGCTGCTCCAGCAGGAGCTACGTAATGATAAGCAAGTTTGTCAAACCAAAGCAAAATGGGCCCAGAAAAGGCAAATCTGTGCAGGATTCAGCCCCCAGCGAGCTCCTGAACCTGGTCTCCAAGTGGCCTTTCATCTCCAGGACTCGGAGGCGCCCGTCTCGCTGTGGGATATTCGCTTTGCTCTGTGCAGCAGAGACCAAAATAATTAATGGCTTGCATCCCCCCCTGCACACGCAGCACACTATTTACATATGGAAATTAAATCCTCTGCTATATAAAGCCAAGCACATCCAATGGATTTAGACCAGGTTTCTTAGGGAGGCTCTCTTGGAAGTGGCTCCGGAGCATCAAGACTTTGGGACTCAGCCACTACGTATCCCAGTGGGGTTTATAGCTCTGCATTGAGGTGCACCATGCAGAGACTCTCACCTATCTCATTTAAGGGACAATACCACCAATTTAGACATTTCTAGTTAAAATTACTCAGTATGTTGGTGTTTGGGCTTGCAGCTCCCCACCAGTCCCCATCACATCACAGGGAAGAGGCTGCATCAGGGGTCCCCACTGCAGCCAGTGGCTCGTGTGGCAGCACAGAATGGTAGGGAATTTTAAAAATACAAAGACAACCCCCAAAATTGGAGCTGTCCCTTTAATTTCTGTCAAAGCTAAAGCCCATGGACTACAAAAACAACATTTTAATTTAAATTCCGATTCCACATTCATTCATGGGAGCTGGCTCTGAGCGGGGATTTCATTAAAGGCTTTAATAGATTTTATAGGACTTGTCAGATCCGGAAAGGTTATGGAGCAAATGCATTTTCTCTGCTTCCAGAATTTCAACAACGGCTCAGTAAACAAATTTACCATGAAAATGCAAAGAGTCCAGCCTTGTACAGACAAGGAGAAATGAACTTCATCCGAGCGACTTGGAGGCATCAAGATGTGCCGCCCGTCCCCTTTCCGACCCACTTCCCTCCTCTCCCTTTGCGTGCAAGGCAGCTTTGAGGACCTTTCTTTTTTCCTCCTTTTCTTGGTCAAAGCTACCTCAGATCTCCTCCCAACCCACCAAAGGACCTCGTCACTCTCCCTCTCAACATCCCCTGCACCAAAACCCTAAATGCACCTGGGTGATGTTGGCTGGACAGACGATTGGGCTTCAGCCTTGTTAATATATTATTTTTCCAGGGCCTATTATTTTTCCAGGGTTTTCCCAGCTGCTTTTTAGCCTCTGACAAGCCCAGCCCCATGGCAATGTCCCACATGCGACGTCCCCTCTGCGCTCTGCCACGGCAGCAATACCCAACAGGAGCCAAACTGCAGGAATCAGATGCCAATTCCTTGGCAACTGAGATCAGATGATGATGATGAATAAAGTGAAGAGGCCTCTTGTGCTAGGACGAGCTCCGTAAACAGAGCTGAATGTCAGGGGAGACTTTGCCCACTATCATTTACAGGCTATAGAGCAGCGTTGTGGGGAGAAATCAGCTCAGAGAAAATTATAACCAATGCAAACCTCCAACCAAAGCCTTTTGCTGCACTCCAGGCTAAGACAAGCTGATGGCTTTATTATTATTATTACGACGACAATTATTTTCCCTGCTTATGACTTTGCAGTCTGAGATTGGCAGGTCCGAGCGCAGCTGCTTTGGAGCTCTTCCCAGACCAACAAAGAGGGACCCAGGGGGAAGAGCAGCCGAGCGGCTCCCCTGCCACCCCTAGGATCCCCAGTGAGGACTCGGAGGTGTCGGACACCAGCAACCACCCTGCAGCTCCGATGGGGCTGGGAGCTACACCGTGACCATGGAAAGGCAGGAGAGAGAGGCAGGTTTAACCCAAATAAAACGTAGGAATCCATAGGAATCCACTATGTCAATTATGATACATTAAATTGCCTAAACAGTACGGATTCTGTCTGCACAGGTTACTTTAGAAACTAACAGTACTTATTCTGAGGAAAACTTTTTTTTTTTTTTTTTTTCAAAGGGTTCCTCTTAAACTTATTTTTCCTTCCTATCACATTGAAATTTCCTCCCCTGTTGCCTGCTATGGGCTTGGAATGACTCCCAGGTCTTAGGCCACAGTCTTCTTCAACTCTGGCTACAACCAGGAGGGAAGTGTTAAACCAAGTCACCAAACCAAGCTCCCAAAAATCCCTTGTGAGGTCCCAGCATGGCCATTCACCTGTGGATGTGGCCTGATTGACTGGGGAGTTGTTTGCAAGGTGGGAACACCTTGGATGGTACCTTGAGATGTCATCCACCTCAGCAGGAGAAACCTGAAGAAAATCACAGGAAACCTCTGGAGCTCCCTGGGCCAACCTGCTGCTCTGAACAAGGCTAAGCTCTGCTTAAACCAGGGTGTCAGAGCCTGGTCCAGGAGAGCCTGGGACCTCTTCCAGGATGGGGATGCCACAACCTGCCTGCGATGCGATCACTGCTTAACCCTCAGATCTTCCCTGCTGCTTCTCAGGACAGGTAAAAGTCGTGTTTCCCTTCCAGCCATTAGGATAAAAACACCAGCCGGAGCAGGAATCACAAAGAAATAAGAAAATCTTTTTCCTGCTGCCATCTACAGTCTGGGTTGAGCCAGGAGGGAAAGAAGGAAACTCGAGAAAGCCTCAAATGCTCCACTCGGCTCCCAGCTCTCCGGAGGAGGAATTTCCCTGCCAGTGCCTGGGAAGCTGCTGCCATCTATTGATCCAAGGGACATGGGACACCTGAGGAGCACTGAAGAAGCAGCCCTGGGTGAGGAAGATCAAGGTATCTTGTGATCGAGGATGGCCACAAGCGAGTGCGGTCCCTAAAAGCCACCCGAATATTCTCTGCCCCTCGACAATCCAGTTACATCAGTGCTTAAAGTGCTGGTGGTTTGCTAGTAAATATTGGTGCCTGAGAATAATTGCTAATTTACAAGTTTCTGCAGCCTTGCAGGCTCAATCCTCCTCGATTCAGCTTTAAAAGAAGAAGAAGAAAAAAATAAAGACAAAAAATACACCTGAATGTTACTGCTAATTAATGGTTTTGCTGCATGGAAGGTCCATGCCAAAAATGCAGATGTTTAGAGCCAAACCCTTGCCCATCTCCTGCTGGCTGGTGCTCAGGGATGGAGCCAGCCTGGATTATATCCCTTCCCACATTTTTCTTAGCATCTTTTCCTTCCTTCAGACACAAGTTTAGTAATTTTTCCCCACAGAAAACTCAGCAGAGAACAGTCTTATAAGCAGCCTCCTCCACAGCCTCCAACCTTCCCCACATCCCAGGGCTGGACAGAGCAGCGCGAATCCCGGCACATCCCAAAGCATCATCGGAGCCGCACGGTGGCAGAGCAGCCCTGCAGAAACCTCACGCCCTGGCCAAAAGCGCTGCAAACAATAGCAAAAACAGCAACAACAACAAAAAAAACCCCATCAGGACACGGCCTCATTGTGCAGAAAAATGTCACATTTCTTCCAAGAATTTGCATTACAATTGCACTTTGAGTAAAAGCAAAAGCCAACTCTTGCTTCCCTATATCTTAGGGCCATCAACAGCTTTTTAATCAGCATTTTCCACTGTGCAACATTAATAAAAATAAAGAAGAATAAAAAGAGTGCTTTCTGGTTTTCCCTGGTAGTTAGAAAAATCAAAACTTTGGGGATTTTACCCATCTGTATGGGCATGGAGCAAGTGAAAACGTGGTCCGTGCGCAGGCAGCACAAGGCTGCAGCCCCGCAAGGTGGCAGGGCTCCATCGCCCATCGCCTGCTCGTGCAGCACATCCACTGCTGGGGATTTGTGCAAATCGGAGGGAAGGAAAAGAAGGGAAAGGGGAAAAAAAGAAAAAAAAAGGAGTCACATTTCTTGTCTTTGCAGGGGTTTCTAGGAAATTTTTCCTAGGAAAATATCAAAAAGGTAATTCCATCCAGGTGGATTTTAAAGCAAAAAAGAAAATGCAAACTCCCAAGCAGATAAGAACAAGTGTAATAAATTATAGCACTGCTTCAGAGCTAAATGGTTTTGCCAGTATTGCAAAAAAAAGAAAAAAAAAACCCCAACACACCACCAGTTTTGCCAGTATTGCTGGAGCTCTGAGCTGAACTCAGTGCAGAACCAGAGCAGAGTTCTTCATTTTTGGCTCTGCTGCCCCATATATAAAAGTGCAAATTTCCTCTTGCTGGGCTTATATTGTCAGCACTTTTCATCTAAAGATCTGTCCTTGATAGAGCAGAAGAGCTGGGCAGGTCTCTGGGAGCCACTTCAGGTGCTGTGGGAGGTAGGCAAGGAAGGGTATGTGCCTAGGGGAGACCAATGAGTTAAATATTACCTTTCCAGCCTAATATTATGTTTTATTCCTAAGCTATTTGCAATGCTGGAAACAGGCAATTTCTTCCTGCTGGTCTTCTCTGCTGATGCCCCATTCCAATTCAGTTAAACAAATGGAAATAAGCTCAGGACAAATACATTTCAGCTGGAGAATAACAGCAAGTTTAAGCAGCAGAGCAATTGAGTTCTAAATATAAATCCAAAAGGAAGTGGAAGAAGCAGCCAGAATTAAAAAAGGCTAATTTTGCTGTGGTTCTGGAGCAGTTTGGGGACAGATGCCCCAGCACGGCCATTGCAACCACAGCTCATTTGCTGGGACCAGTTTTGCATCGCAGCCAGGCAAATGAAGGGACAAATAAGAGGTTTCATAAGGAGCCCAAATCAAGGGCAAAGAGGCAATCTTCATGGAGGATGTTCACAGGGGCCAAGGAAGCTACAGCAGGAATTTTCCACTTGAGGAAACAGCACTCAAAGGAACCAACTAACTAGCTGAGGCAAAATTAAAGCTTCCCTCCCGTGCACACCAGAGCCAGCATCCCCATAAAGCAGTTTCCCTAGCAACTAGGGGGAAAAAAGTCACAGGAAACTCAATTTTTTAAATCTTTTGGATCAAGGAAGTCACATTCTCCTCCAATGCTCTATTTGGGCACATAGAGCTGCCTTTAAATTTTTTTTCTTAGGGACAGAAAAAAATGATGACTCCGAGGATCCCAAACCCACCTCCCCGCTCCGGTGCACAGCCTCTGGATTGCATCGGGAGCAGCCTCTCCCCCAGGGCTCTTCTCCATGCGCTTCTCTTAACCAAGTGGCTTTTAATCCCAATGCAGCGCTCCCAGTTCTGAGAAACAGCACGGAAAGGACATTATAGTCCTCTCAACTCGATGGAAACACGTTCTGTTTATTAGCCCTTGCAGTCGCCATCTGAGCCTAAATACACATTTAGCAAAAAGCAGGGGAAATTGAATCTTCTTTTCCCTACCTTCACCCAGGGCTGCAGCCTCCCGGTCTGGGTCTGGGGCAGTTATTTTAGGGAGGCCAATAAGGCCCTTATTAAGGGAGGAATTTTGAATGGCTGCAGCTGTGCATCTTTGAGGGCTTCACCAATTCATCGAGCATTTTGCAAAGCAAGGAAAACTCATTTCCAGCCTGTGATTCCACCTAGTTTATAAGAGAGCCCGAGCCAGCAGTCCCAGACTGTGGTCAGGTTCATATGCAGAGGTATAAACGGGAGCAGACAGTTAAATATGATTATTCTCACTCATGCCTCCTTTCCTTAGGGTGCCTCTCACCAGAGCACGAGTGCCATGTGCATTCATTAATTGAAACAACACATTTACATGATGAGGGATTAACTCCTGCACTTCTCCTTCAGCTAATTAGTATATCTATAGATCTATTTAGAAGGAAAATACCTTGGGGAAGGCAGGAGCCTTCAGAGCCCATCTCATATAAACCAGCTGTCAAATTCCAGCATTAGAAAAATGCTCACTTCTCCCTGCCCTCCCATGGCACTTTATATTTGCTTGTTTTATTTCTCCCGACTACTGTACAGCATCTCTGGTGACTGTGTGCATGAAAACACTCCTGGGTTTTCCTTCCTCTCATCCTGGTCCCCAACTTCTTGTTGCTCAGCAGCCTTGGGCTGCTCAGGGTCTCAATGACAAAGTGCCCGGGTGGAATAGAGAATTTTACAAATCTAGGTACACGGGGGTATTACAGATCAGTTCTGAACTGAAGTCTCCTGCACCTGCTCCTGGATTTCCCTCTGCAATCCCAAACAAGGGTATTTGGAGCGCTGACCCACCCCTATTTTGCAAATCGCGTCCTTGGGTTGAGCAGGTAATGGGGGATCTAAGGAAAACCGTGGCATTACAGCTCCTATTTCGGGCTGGGATGCCGAGGGAACATCTCCTGCTGCTGGAAATCCTCCTTGCAGAGCTGTAAAACCCCCCAAGCTGCTTTCAGCCACACAAATCCTCCCGTGGCCAATTCCTCCTCCAGGACCAAGGAAAAGGTGTTTCGGGAAGCAGCCTAAAAAGCTGGCTGCAAATCTCGGGAACCTGTTGATTGCAGAGCGGGTTTAAGAGGCTTTTTCCAGTCCTTGTTCCTGCAGCAGACAACACAACAAGCAATAAGCCTGGACTCTATTAGCTGTGTTTGCAAGCAGGCATCGAGGGAAAACGTCGCTGTGAAATTTCCATGCATCTCAGGCTACGAGCAAGCCCCACAGTGGAGACTCGGCAGCAAATATTAGATTTTTGCCATTCACACTTTCTCTTATTGCAGAATCATGAGTTCATTTTAGCAGCCGAGAAGTGTGAGACTCACTGCTGTGAGAAATGCTGTTTTTCCAGCTGCAAAGAGATTCAGCAATTAAATATAGAATGAAATCCCCATTGACTCCTGTGCAAAGGTCCCAAGTTGTAGCAGAAATGGGTAATTTGTGGCCAAATGCCCAAAGGTGCAGGAAGGTACCAAAGGGGGTGGGTTTTGAAGTTAATGCCAAAATCCCATGCTGCCAACAGCAAACCTGCTGCAAAACTTGGAGCTCTTCTTCTGTAGCCTCTAGATGCGAAATAAAGAGGGACATTTCATCTTTTTCATCATTTTTGCAATGTCCTGGGCTTCTGAAATATCTTAAATAAATGCTTCCTGCAAAGGAAAAAACACAAGACTCTTATAGAGTATGTTGATTTTTAGGCTCAAATTCTTCTTCCTTTCTGTTCTCCGCCACTAATACCCAAATGTATATTTATACATCATTCACGCTAACTTCCATAAAGAAAACCAAAATTAAAGCGAGCTAAATTATTCTTAATCTTTTCCTGAGCCCTCTTTGAATTTTATTCTCTACCAAAGAGGCTTTGATGGCTGAAAATGCTTAAAACAATGGCTTGGTTTAAAGGAAAGAAAAATCATGTGGCTGAATATCAAAAGTATTGTATTTCTTGTTTTTGACACGTTTTTATGCAAATAACTCACTTGCTTACAATGAGGAGGTTCAAGAAGCCCAGACTCTTTTTTTCTCTATATATACAGCAAGAAAAAGGAGGAAAAAAATGCGTTTCTCTTGGATCTCTGTTAGCAGCAGGTCTGTGATTAGCAGAAGCTGTTGGCTGTGGCTGCTCAAAGCTCCATGCACAGGCACTGCCAACAGGGGCAACTCAATAGGTCATTTCAAACACCTCTTTTGGTTAAACCACACTGGAAAGTTGGTGATTTTCAGTGGAAAAGAGGCTCGTAGGAGATGCATCAGTAGAGAAGATCCAGGTCCATCCTCAAGCCAGCAATGCTCCCTAAACAATGCAGGGACCAGGGGACAGATGCAGGAGAAAAGCTGATGTCTAAGCAAGCACCAGAGCCCACGTTCCCCCAGCAAGAGCTGTACAGGTCGTGCACATCCATGTGTTTCCACAAAGGCTATTTGGAAATCTTCCAACAGAACTTTTTCCTGATTTTCCTCTTTTTTTTTTTTTTATCCTTGGAGAGTGCATATTTTCTGCTTCTTCTTTTTTTTTTTTTTTCTAGAATTCACAAATATCTTGGTGTAGAAGGAGAATTACTCCCAGCCCACTCCTTTGTGCGTATTGATAAAACCATCCACCTCTTTTGAAGGCGCATTTTAATTGCACTGGGAGAGATAAGTCAGTGTGGTTGGAATAAAGGACATAAATTTACCCACTGGGTAAAATAGGTTTCAACTGAAATCATTAAAGGAGAGGATTTTCATCTTTTAAAAGAAGAAAAGAAGAATGGCTTGACAAGAGTGGCTGCTCTAATGACTGCAGCCAAGCACTGGGAACAAACCTCAGCGCAAACTTTGGCCAAAAGAGGAGATCTCAAAAGATCCCTGGGGATTTTTGGTGCTCCCTGTTGCTTTTCCTCCTCTTCAGGACCAAGATCTAGGGCACTCAGAGATGTCCAAGGAGGATCAGGCTGCAGGAATCAAGATCTCACCTTGCATTTAATATTTAAGAGCCTGGAAATTTTTTTCCAGCCTGGAAAATAAACCTGGAAAAGTGAAGTCTATCCCAAAGCAAGCACCAACAGAGCATCTGTGGTCCCCACGCTTCCCTAAACGGGGTCGTTCTCACTAAACAGGGTCTCTCAGGATTTCCCACCTCTGCCAATGGAGCGCTCAGGGAAGCGCTTGCTCCTAGCCAGGCTTCCAGGAGCTTTTTTTATTGCAACGAGCAAATGAAAAGGTGCAGCTATTTAAAGATTAAAAGAGAATTGCTAATCCCCCAGAAGTGCTCGGGAGCCTCTGCAAGCCAGCCCACACGCTCCTTCGCCTCATCTGCAAACGCAGCTCCCTTTTGGACAGCCTTTGAAATATTTCACAACATTTGCGATATTCGCAGCGTCAGCTTTGAAGCTCTCCCCGAAGACCGCTTTTCTTTCCCGTCTCCCCCCGTCTCTGCCTGGATTTACAATCACCTGCCAAGCTCAGTGTGGAGATGGAGCCATCCAGGGGCTGTTGTGCTTTGATGTGACAGCGCATCAAAGGCCACCCTGTGTCCCCCCCTGGCCAATACTGCCATGCGTGGAGGCACCTTTCCCAGCTCACTCCAATAACAGCTCCACACGGAGCTGGCGGAAGTTTTATCTCCTTCTCTCTCTTCCGAGGACCTGGGGGGATTAAGGATAATGCAAGGGAAATAATAGCTCTATGTCTTGCCGGGTGTAACAGCTCCAGGGGCTCTCCCGCTTGCATCCGTCTGCTCCTCGCTGTCAATGAGTCCCGGGGCTCATGTAAAATGCCCAAAACAACCAAGTGGAGGCCACATGCCTCCTTCATGCCATCCTCCCTGCAGATTATTTGGGGGGGAATATTTGCTTCTTTTGGAGGGTTGCAAAACCCCAAAGATATAATCAGGAGACTCTAAGTACTTTTACTTCTTGGTAGACACTGATGTCCTATCAGCATGACTTTAAATAGAGAAAAAGATTAATTAGCCCTATAAAATATCTGTATTCCTTCAGAGGAATCCACACTCACAATTTATTGCCCCAGCACCTTGAGAAGTTGCTGTTGTCACGGGTGGGAAGAGAGGAGGACAAGAGACCGAATGCAAGCTGAGCACCTGGCCAGCTTGAGGAGGATGGGGCAGGTTCCTTCAACTTTTGCAAGAAGATAGCAGAGCCTTCATCCATGCATGCACCCATACATGCATGCATGCACGCATGCATCCATCCACCTAGCTATCCATCCACCCTTTCACCTTCTTGCAAGCTGCAAGCTCCTTCACTGAAAGCCTGTCCGTGAGCACATGGAGAGCCCGGTGGCTGCACCCTGCCCGTGGCAACTTCCCTTCTCCAGCTGCCTCGCCCACCATAAACCCTTAGAACCAGGTTGTACTTGCAGATGCTGGAAAAGAAACTCTCATCGCCAACTTTCTCACACATTCCTCCCCATGGGAAAACTCATGGAGCCATCCCAGCTGTTAACCCGGGTGGCCACCCACCTGGTCATCCAGCTGGCCTTACCCAACGTGGTCTATCCCAACGTGGTGAGCATCAGACGTTGGTGAGCGACCAAAGAAGCAGACACTAAGCATTAGGGCAGGGAATTGCTGGGAAGAGCAGACTCGCAGCTGGGCCAGCACGGCATTGGGAACAGGTCATTGTCCCGAGGGAAGCGGCTCTGATTAACCAGATAATGAGCAGGCAAAACCGTGGGCCGGAGCAATAGGAAGCAGCTATCAGCAAGGCTCGGACACGGTGCCTTTCAGAAAAGAACAATAAAAAAATGCAAAGTGCTTCCCCTCCTCGGTTAATTCATGGCATTTCTGGGCTGTTTTTCAAGAGCTCAGTGTCCGCAAGGGACTGTGCTCCATTCTGCATGAGCTCCCTGTTATTTAGTGGACACAGAACTGAGCCAGTGTTTGCTTTTGCAGCCAAAATATATAGCAATTTATAAACAAGTCTGAAGGAAGAGTGATGTTTCTGCACTTCATGGTGAAGGATTTATTGCTGTTTTCACTCTTATTTGTACAAGAGACAGTTTAAAGTGAAGCTGCTTTGGAAGAGTTGAAAATAGAGCAAAGCTGGTATAAAGATCTGAACACGTCAGCTCACACCCAACTTTACTCCAACCCCTTGTGATTAATTGGTCTCATATTAATTCTCAAAGACCACGTCGCTGTTTTTCTACCTAGTAGCTGCCATCTGCATAGCATTTTATTGCTGATCTTTTATCTATCTTATTGTTGCCTTAATTAAACTGTCAGCCCTGTTCTTCTCCATCATTTTTTTTAGATGAGAATTTTAGGCCCCAGTTGTGCTGGAAAAATGAGTTGCAGGTACAAGGAAGGAAGGAAGGAAGGAAGGAAGGAAGGAAGGAAGGAAGGAAGGAAGGAAGGAAGGAAGGAAGGAAGGAAGG
>JAVCKT010024916.1:0-13421 GCA_032273925.1 Rhynchotus rufescens | reverse complement strand
GCATCATGTAGGCGTTGTGCCTTCATATTTCTAGTAACTTTTTCCTTCCGCTATTGCCATAGTCACAGTGAGCAGCGTGAGATGAGATTTTGCATTCGTGCTTTCTTGAATAACCTCTTGTCCTCCTCGGCAGGAACTCGAGATGCAAGCACGGGCCCACGGCCTCTCCCTCGTGCCGTCCACGGGGCTCTGCTCCCCCGATATGGTGAACCGGGTCATCAAGCAAGAGCCCGTCCTGGACAACTGCAACCAAGACCTCCTGCAGCACCACGCCGACCTGTCGTGCACCACCACGCTGGATCTCACCGACGGCACCATCACCTTCAGCGACAACCTGGGAAACGTGACTGAACCGACCGGCACTTACGGTGTCCCCCCAAAAATGGGATCCAAACTGGAAGATATCTTGATGGACGATACCCTCTCCCCCGTTGGGGTGACTGACCCACTGCTTTCCTCCGTGTCTCCTGGAGCGTCCAAGACGAGTAGCAGGCGGAGCAGCGTGAGCATGGAGGACACCGATCACCCCTGTTAGCAGATATTTGGCACGGCCTTCCATAAACTGCTTCGTTTCTTGATCAGTAGATTAAATTTACCTTTTGTAGATTTTTTGATTTTTTTCTCCCTTGTGCTTCATGAGTAGCCTAGTGTGTGTGCGTGTGTGTATATATTATATAGAGAGGTTTTTTAGATTTTTTTTTTGTGGAAGGAAAAAAAAGCTTGTATATTCTATTTTAAATCTACCAATGCCTCCAAAATATTGTACAGTGTATGTACAGTATCCGTGAACTGGATTCACCAAGGACTTTGAACTGGTCAAATCTACTTAAAGCAATAGAATTACATCTGAAAAGTCTGTTTCTACTCAGGCGGGGAGGGAGCGTAGCAGAATTGTAAATTCTGTGCAACCGATTTCCTTGGAAACAAAATGTAAAGTTAAAGAATGTAAAGAAACCAAAACAAAAAGTCCACTTTGTAATTGTGTTGATTTAATAGCGCTGCCTTAAAGATACAGTGTCCCTAAACCTTTGGTTGTTCTCACAAATGTTTAAAGAAAAAAATACTATTCCACTGAGAATACAGACAAAACAAAAGTATTGAAACACCCTGGTTGTTGATTCTGATATAAAATGTTCTTGATGCTCTTGCTGAGAAGGAAGTAGAAATTGCAGGGAGATGTGAGTCTCTTCCTCAGAGTGCCATTTAATTTTACTCTGAGCAGATTTGGGTTTCCTTTGGATCATGATTCAAGGTTTTTTCTTTTAGATTTTTGTTCTGTAACATACAATGATGGTTTGCCAGTGAATGAAGAAGGAATACTGTAAATTGGTATCTACTTTTTGGACAAAAATGATACATTTATCAACTGGGCACATTGTACATATCTAATTGGCTTTACTTTTTTTTTAAATTGCATTGTACAGTTTATTTTGATTTGCATGAATTCCTTAGTTACTCTCAACGTTTTGTTTTAAATATATTTGTATTTCATTTGTAAGAATTTGCCTCTTAATATTGCAACAATTTTTTGACATTTTAAAAACTCATTGGAAGTTTTCTGCGTTCTTTGTAAACACTTGAAAGGAAGCTTTTATGCAGGGTTCTGTGTTTTAAGAGAGATTTTAAGAATATTTTGTATATTACAGTCTCACTTTGGAAATGTTTTTAAACACACTTAAAGTAGAGTACAAATTTAGATTAGGTAATAAACAAAACAGCTCTGTAGAAAAACTGAACTTACATATTTATTTTTAGTGATCCAGAAAAAGTAGTAACATGCTTGGAAACATAAATATGTAGTTAATCTACCCGTTATAGTAATTTGTGTTTTATTTCAGCACTGAGGCTGACATTAAAAAAGAGAAAAAAAAAAAGAAAGAAAAAAAAAGAAAAAAAAGAGTAAATTACTGTATCTGCAAATAACTGTTACTTGATAACAATGTTATTAATTTTTAACATGCAACAATGTTGTAAAAGTAGTTTGGTGCATTATCTACTCAAGTGTAGTCCTATGCAATAACAGTAGTTTTACTTGTATTATATCGAGCCTAGGTGTTTTACAGAGATGACGTACGGTGTTCCAAGCTAGACGGATTGAATGGATTTCTCAATAGCAGCCTCCAGTTGACTTGCAAGTGGCAGGCAAGTGTGTCTCGTTCAGAATGAAGTGCCTTATCTCTAGCTGTAGTCTTCCTGGACTAGCACTGACTGAAGTGTGGCGTAGGGGAAGGATTTCGGGTGACCTTTTCTGGGAAACTGAAGTGTGGCATGGTGCCTGCGTAGAGAAAACAAGAGCTTCCTGTTCTCCTGTGTGCTACACTGGAAGTTATGTGTAATAATAATGTTAAAAACAAATCAAAAAACAGGTAGGGACTTGAGCGCCGGCTTTGGCAGGTTTTATGTAAGGAGACTTGGTCATGACGGTTACGGTGTTTGGAAACGCAATGTGAATTGGGTAGGGATTGGGGCAGCTGGGATGCTTCCCGAGCAGGTTGCGGTGGCCTTGGGAGGTCGGTCGTGCTTCGGTGCCTCTGAGATGGTGCCACTCTCCATGATGGTTGCATCTGCTGGAGTCATGCGGTGGCATTGATGCAATTGCTGCAATCGCTGGGGTTTTACTGTTCTTTTTTTTGAGGGAAGGAAGGAAGAGCAGGAGTTTGTTCACGATGATGACTCTCCCCACACCTGCCCCAGGCAGCCTTTGGGAATGCATCTCCACTAGGTGAGGTGGAGCTGGGATTGGGACAGGATGGGTGAGCCTTGGGATGCACCATGGTCTGGTGCCGTGCCTGGGACAGGCTGGTGTTTTCTGCTTCTTTCTCTGGTAGAGATGCATCCTCAGTGCATCTTAATGGTGATGGACAGAGATGGGTAGGGCTGGAAAGTGCTGGTAGCTGTAGTGTGGGTGGTGTCACGCTTCCCATTGGAGAGGTGAGCTCCACAGTGTGGCACAGCGGGATCAGGATGCGCACACCTGCACTGGAAACCACTGACTTAGGGTTGGGGTGTGATGTCTGTGCTGTCTGTGCAAGAGCTAAGTCTAGACTGTGAATGTTTCTTGAGCTTATGTGAATCTACTGGTACTCGCTGGCAGCCGCGACTTCTGATTTTTGGCTATTTGCTGAGCAGAGGTGATTGAGCATGCAAGAAAAATAATATATCAAGAGCTGGGCTGCTTGGTGGCCAGCAGCAGCTCTGTGTCATGGTCCTGCAACGCTGCCTGGTGGGTTGAGTTGGGCTGAGGTGACCCATAGTGCGTCTGTGGCCTCTTTGCTGTCTCATCCCATGTTTTTGGCAAGTCACAGCTCTTCCCCAAGTTGGCTGTTGTTCTGCAAGGAGATGTTCTGGCGTGGTGGATGGTACCTCCCTGGAGATACACGTAGTTCTTGTGTATCACGGTGGTTACATGGAGTGGCAGCAGTGGACAGGACAGTTTGGGACAGGGTCCAGCTCGCACAAGGTGAGGTGAGGACGACCTAAGCATTGCCCACAGTGGCTCTCAGATGACGAGGTCCATTGCCTGACACTGGGCTGGATCAGGGCTAGGTAGAATATTGACTAACTCTCACTTTTGCCAAAACCACATGACAAACGTGAACGTGCAGAGTACCATGAAGTTCTTCCTTCCTGCTTTTGGCCTACAGAGCAATATGAAACTTTACAACCTGCAAAAGCAAAAAGAAGGTACACAAGGAAAGCACAAAGCACAAAATAATGCACTTACGTTTATGTTGTTTGACATAAAATGCACTGGGGGGGAAGCTGATGTTGATAATAGTATAAATACCTATATTTCTTGAAAAAGTGACATTAATTACTGCCTCTTGCTATGATGCTTGGTACTGTAATGTTGATATTCATCTGCTGTTGACTGCAGCAATAATTTGTGTATGGTCCATAGCACTGTAAATTATGGATCAATATTAATGTATCCAATGAAATAATTTGAACTGTTGTTCTTGATAGATGGATTAAAGCATTTGGTTTTTCACATACGTGTGTGTCAGCCACTCGTTTCCAGTGTAAGTGACTCGGTGGTGTGTGTGAGTGTGTGTCCCTGAGGTCCCGGCAGTGCTGCTGTGTTTGTGCCTTACTGGTGGCCCTGTCCATGTCCCTGATCTGAGGTAAAAGTCCAAGACCTTGGTTGTTCCCATGGCTCTGGTTGCTCTGTGTCAACGTGGGGAACCTGTCGTCCTACGAGGTCACCATCCATCCAACAGCCCAAACCTTATTTCCAAAAGTTCAAACAGTTCTGATTTGCTTGGAGGCCTGTTTTGTCTTCACGCTTGTGTATTTCTCTGCTGCTTTGTTGTCATTACCCATTGCAGTCTTGTTCCTTGGGGCGTTCGTGGTGTCCTCACGTGCCGTGGAGTCCTCACCTCGTCCATGGACGTTGCTGCAGCAGCAGGGCTGGGGAACGGGTGCTACTGCAGGACCTTAGTGCATCCTCGACATCTTCAATGGCAACTAAGGTTTGATTGGCTTGTGTTCTTTGGGATTGGCTTGGGTGTTTTAAAAATCTGATTTCGTTAGGAGCAGAAAATTAGTTAATAATTTAAATGAGGTAATTAAGAAAGGAAACTAAAGGGAGGGAAAAAGTCTGCAATTGAAAAGCAATAGCTGTCTTGGAGAAGAAAAAACAAAAATCTCCATCTAAAAGACAGTAGTTCTGAGTGAAGATACGTTGCCGTGAATGCAGTAGAAAAGACTTGCATCCCTCTACAGAAAATACTTAGTACCTGGTAAATGTTTTTGGCAGTTGCTTTGTAGCACTGTTTCTTACTTGAGAAATCCAAATCAGTGCTAGGACGTGGCATTTTAGTGCAGCGTCAAGGTTGTCTTTCTTGAGAACCCACAGGAATGGCTCTTCTCTACTTCTTGCTCCTTTGTAGAACTGGGTGAAAAGCAGGAAGAAAAGTCAAACGTGGGCGTGAAAGCTGTAAGAAATTCTCCAGTCTGTATTGGAGAAGCAGCCGTGGCAGTTTGTGTTACCTTTTTCCTTTTCCATGTGCCTGGGAAGCGCTGGGGCTCTTGGTGATGCTCTCATGCACTGTGATTTAATGCTGCAATTTGCAGGGGGGATTGGGACACAGCCTGTAATTTCTGTCACTGGGAAGGGCTCCCAGCAGGCAGGGAACAGTTCAGCACGTGTTGCATAATATACAGAACTGCAAAATTGCTCTTGTATTTGGTGAGATTTGGTTAGATGCTTTAAATATATCCATGCAATGTAAGTATATTGAAAGCTGTTATTGACTGGACACAAATTATAACTGCTTAGGTACATTGTCACTAAAATAGAAAAGAATCTGTAATCCTTTAATTTTTTCTTTGTCTGTGTTTTGTTTTTTTCCTTGTTTTCTACCCTAAAGGCAGTTTGCAGATTTGCAAAAGAAGCAACTTCAAAACATGCAAATCGTAAAACCTTTTCTCGTCACTTCTCTTATTGCATAGTGGCTTTGCTTGGACAAATCCTTGAAGAACCTGTGCTACGGAGAGCACCGCTGGATCCCGCACCGCTTTCCAGTTTTCTCTTTGGAGCGATACTTCATTGGAGGTAATAAGGAAATAAGCAGGGAGTTGCAGCTTGATGCTAATAGCTCCCTTTGAAAAGCAGGAATTAAAGCTGAATAAATGGAAAAGAATGAAACTCATGCTAGATGCCTGTAACAAAAAACACACTGCAAACAATGAGGTGTATTTTAAAAAGTCACTGTTTTGTTAATAATACTTCTCTTGATCTGCTGATGACAAGCCTGGCAGAGGCATCTTTATCAAACACTGAGGCAATTTAGGTGCTGTCACACGCCTTTCTTGATACACATGTATTAGTCATACCACCGTTTTATGTTCTTTAGCATATTTTAATATATAATTAAAAATGAGGCTGTCTGCTACTAAGCAACCAAGCGTGTCAGAGGGCGATTGTGCTCTGTCACCTGAGCTAGAGGGAAGAGGGGAAAAATATAATAATAATAATAGGGGGAAAAAGTAATAATAATGAGGTTGCTTTGCAGTTTTAATTGTGCCTCAGCTTCCCCCATCGCTCTTAAAGGCCACCAATTCCTCCAGCTGGGACATTGCCCTGGGAACAATGAAAATAGAAGCAATTCCCTTCTGGGAAAAAAAAAAAAAAAAAAAAAAAAAGATTCCTCCCAAAAGAATCCCTTCAAAAAAATATCCCTGCACCAGTTGCCTTCCCTGCAGCTGGCTGCTGTTCGAGGCAGTTGCGAAGCTGTCCAGAAAGAGGTGAGAAAGCGGAGGTTTGGGCATCGCGAGGGGAGCTGCCTTGTGAGGTGGTGCCTGGTGCTGGTGTGTGTGGTTTAGGTGTTGTGGTTTAGGGTTGTTCATCCACAGCAGCCAAGGGAAACCGGAATGGGGATGTGATGGGAGTGAGCAAAACCCAGGGTGCCTTCCCTCTTCCTGCTGGCACGTGGGGACAGCAGTGCTGCGGGGAGACCACGTGAAGCCGGAGAAACACGTGGGTTGTGAGAAGTGTTCTCCAGACTCAAGGGGAAAAGGGATTTACGGGATGCTCTTCCCAACTTCTCCGCTCACATGCACACAGCAAGGGGACTGGCACGGTGAAACTTTTTAAATAGCTTTTATTCCTTTAGCAAAAGAGAAGCCAATGCATCAGCACGAATGGGTATGACAAAGAAAAATGAAAAACATTAGACCTAATCAACACCCTAATGCAAATACTGTAAGTAATTCAAGTGCCTTTCGTCACTGCAATTCCCTTGGCATGGTTTCCAGGGAGAAGGCTCCCGTGGCCTTTAAGCATGAGAGCCGATGTGTGTCCCAGCACAGGCTGGGCCAGGTCACCACTGAGGTGATGGAGCCTTTCCCTTGTCACTCCTGCCCTGAGAGCAAAGGCCAGCAGATGGGCCCCCAGTTTCACTGGTTTACGTGAGCTGAAAGGAAGAGCAGGAACTCGGGCTGCCAAAGCGCTGAGGTGCACTGCCTGCTTTAGTTATTCTAAATAGCATGTGGCTTTTATACAGCTTGTGGCTTTTATACAGCTTTATATGTTGTATCTGCTGATGAGGGTGGCATGGAGGGGGCAGGAGTCCTTCTCTATAGCATAGAAAGAAATTATTGCTCCCTATGAGATGCGCTATGGTGGTTTTGCTCGTTAGTGTTAGCTTTTTGCAGGCTGCACGGGACTAACACATTTCCTTGCAAACAGAGCCCTTGGAATAAACATATCTGTTCAGGCAATGATACTTTTCTGCTTCCGAAACCCTTAGGGTTTACGTGGGTGCTACTGCGTTGGTTTTGCTTGTGCATCGTCCCACCAGCTCGCTCTGGGCTGTGAGGGGCAGTAGCAACCCTGGACTTGGGGCGCTCAGTGCTCGGCCTCGGCTGGCTCTTCTGCCACCTTGCAGTCACCCACCCACAGCTGGTAGGCTTCCTTCAGGGTCTCCTCACTCGTGTCGTTGAATATCTCTGCAAAACAAGGTTTCCAGTTAATTGGACATCCCCCTGGAACCATTTTTCCTACTGTTGCATGTGAGTTTAGCAGGAGCAGTTTGCAGGGAGCTGCATCCCTGTGAAAGCCGAGGCTGGACCTGGTGGGAATGGACTGGATGGATCCCAATGTCAGATATTTCAGCCTGGACTTACAGGTTGCTTTTATTTTAGGTTTCTGTATGTTAGCCGTAAGAACATTTCACCAGATACTAGAGAGAGGTGCGTTTGTCAATCGTAAACCCATTAATTAGGTCTTGGTTAAGGACTAGCTGGTGGTTAGATCCAGGAGAAGCATCCTGCCTCTTGGCATGATTAAACTTGTAAAGGTAGGAGCGCAGGACCATGGGCAGGTTTCCCAGCACGTTATCGCCTGCTCCTTAAGAGGGTTGTCACCTCTTCCCTGTGCCTTGGAAAGTTTCTGGGACAACTACTGCCAGGAAACAAATGGATGCACTTCTAGAGGTGCTTGGAAAAGGTATTTTCCTGAAAATATTGTTGCAAGGACTTGCCCCAAAGCTTGTTGCCACTTGCAAAAGGACTCTGGCCAAGCTTGCTGGTGCTCAGGTCCATGCAGGACCTCCAGGGCTGGAGAGACGCTCCAGCTGGACCAACCCCTGCCCGTTGGGATCCTGCAACAAGTCCCCCTGCCAAATGCAGGCAGCTCCATCCCACCGTACCTGCCACCCCGAGGCCGGTGGGCAGAGGCATGCGGGGCCGCCCGCCGCCGTGCTTGAGCCGCTCCACGAGAGCCCTTTGGATGAGGTGCCAGCTGCAGGCGCTGTGCCACACGGGCAGCTCCAGGCCCCGCATGCACTCGATGATCTGCTCCTTCTCCTCGCAGCTGAGGAGGCCCCGGGCATGGGCCACGTAGGTCATGAAGGCCATGTCGATGGTCACGGCCTCGCCGTGCATCAGCGACGGCAGAACCCGCTGAAATGCAGCAAAAAGGGTGCGGAGGGAAGAAAGGTTTGCAGATGGTAAATAATTAGTGTTTTTTTTTTTCTTTTTCCCCTAAAACTACTCATGCAAATTAACATTCAGCTCACAGCAGTAGGACAAGGCTATGCTAGATGTTAGCATCTTATGATTTATGGGTCGCAGAGGAAGATCTCTTTTGCACATGATTAATTGCACAGCAAATCTCCCATAGAGATGCAGAGTTCAATTCTCCTCCCATTCACATTGCTGCTGAAGAGCACAGTGGGATGGAGAGAGGAAGCTCTGGATTTTGCATGAAGTCTCGTCCTCCCCCTTGTTCCTCAGGAGCAATTTCTCACACATAATAAGGATTATAGCCCTTGTGATTTGCAATATTTGCACAGTTATGGTTCATGTCGTTGGTCATGTCATGGTGATTGAAAGCTTTATTTTTTTTTTCTTTTTTCTTGAGAGGTGTTTTAATACAAAGTCTGACACTCACCATTTCCAGTTCTGGGCTTATAAGGTGACCAAAATCAACCAGTCTGTCCAGGTCATCCTCCCAGAGATTGGGAGCCAGCTCTTCCAGCATGGTTTCAATGGCGATTCGGGTAGTCTGGAGCGCAGCGTCCCCGCGGCCGGTGGAGTCACTGTAAGACTGGAACTTGGTGTCCAGCAAGTATTTTCCATGGCTCTTGAGCAAGTCAAATAATCCTTTGTGCTTCATGAGTGCCATCTGGGGGTAAAGTACATGAAAACATAGTTAAAATTAATGAGCTGCACATGCTGATGAGCGTTTCATTAGATTGGACTGTAATCTATCAGTGTGTACTGGCAAAGAAATACCTGTGCTTGTGTGGTGCAAGGGTAAGTTCTACCTATGCAATTACAACGTGTTCTTGCTTTCTGAGATGGTAACTTGTGCCTAAGCCTCTCTCCTCTGAGTCTCTGGGGAATATGACACGATAATGTTATATATGTTGTTGTCATCTGTGGTAATTGAAGATACAAGCAAAAAGGTGTGTGCAAATGCCTGGGGTAGGAGCAGATTTGTTCACTCCCTGACTCTGGTATTAGATCTCTCTTTCAGTGAGGAATAGTGACCAGTTTCTTGATGTTTTCCTGAAGCTCCCAGATATCCTGGGGATTTTCCGCTGTACAAGCACCCAAAAAGTGCTAGTAATTTATTTATATTTAATACATTCCAATAACCTGAAGCCTGTTTCATCAAAAGTTCTCTTCAGGCATAAAACCATTTACTGTGCTCATCCAGGGATATTTTTGGAAGACAAATTTGTCTTGCAGGTTGACCTCATTTAAGGTAACTGTTGGGGCAGGTACTACAGAAAGCAGCAAATTATCTGACATCAGTGTATTTAAGTGTGCTGTGGATCGCTCTGAAAAGGAGGCTGCTTTCTTCCCTGGTTCTGCCCTTTGCCTGCATTTGACCTTGAGTTTTGGTGCTTACTGTACAGAATTAGCATTAAGTATGCTACCTAATGGATTTTCTAACAAATCTTGGAGCTATAAAATGTACATGTGAGCTCAACAAGAGTCAATAGTACCAAAATAGCCCTTAAGACCCATCCCTAGGGTCTTTATGGAAATTATACAATGCCATGGATGCCAATGGATGTCTCCCTAATGATTTAGCATTAAAAACTGCAGAAAAGGCTTCTACCTTTAAAATTTCCCCAAGGCCATTGGAGATGTGTCGCCGAGGAATACTCTGAATGAAGGATCTATCCAGAAAACTTGCCATGGGGGGAGTGTAGCCTCCAAGCTTATTCTTGCACTGGAGGAAATTCACCCCATTCTTTGCCCCCACGCTGGCGTCAACGTAGGACAGGAGGGTGGTTGGGACGCGGATGTAGGGCGTGCGTCTTCTGTAGAGGGACGCTGCTAGTCCTACAATATCCAGGCAAACCCCTCCTCCGATGGCGATGATGGGCTCTGTTCGCCTGTCGATGCTGAAGGCCTGGACTTCTCGCAAGATGCTCAAGACCAGATCCATGGATTTCGTTTCTTCGGTGGTAGGCAGGGCAAGGATTTCGTACTGAACGTTATTGGCTTCGAAGTACCGTCTCACTTGGGAGCCGTAGAGCTTGTCGACCACTTCATCCATGACGATGAAACGCCTCAGCTTCCTCTTGCTGCTGGTGGCCAGCTCTAGCTGCTGGGGGTCAGCAAGGTGGCCCCAAAGGAGCGTGGTGTTGGAGGGGTCCAGGATGTTGTACGTCTCTACCACTTTGTAGCAAAAGTAGATGGGAGCTTCAACGGTCCAGGAAATCCCGTCTTCGGAAACACATTTTCCTCTGCCAAGGATAAGAAAACACAGTTTGTAATCATTGCCTTTCCTTTCTGTACTCAGTGTGCTGGATTGGTTAAAGGATGGAGATGCCAGGGCTCGGGAACGTGCAGGGTGTCTTTGGGGTTAGTCGCTTTGTTAACCTCCATGCAACCACCCTCCAGTTTGAATTGGGGCTCACCCTATCTTAAAAGAGATATGACAGAAGTAGGAAGTGTTCCTTGGTGGGAAAAGAAAGTGATTTGGGAGTGGGGAAAATTTTCCAAAATCCATTTCTCTGGTATTTTAAAGGTTAAGCAAGACCTTATAAAAATGGTGTGTAGCATATGGCTAAAAGAGTGAAGAAAGTGCGTTGCAGTCTAGTTATCACTTCTCCTGTAGGTGCCAGGGAAAAAGCTATTTGTAAGTTTACTCTGTTTATTTATTTATTTATTTATTTTATTAGGAATCAAGAAAGAAAATCCAAAGATATAGGGGGGAAAGAAAAGGACAGAATTAATCTCCTGAAGGTATTTTGTATAAAACCTGTGTTTAGAGAAAAATTGAAAACTTCTATGAACCTTCATCTTGTTTTCTGAATAAGCAGATGGTTTGCTGGCAATCAAATTTCCTTTTACAAATGCCTCAGCTTCCTCTTATAGGTCTAAATATGTGTTTTTATGATTTCTTTTATGCCAATTTGTCTTTAAATCTGTCCCTAATTTTTGTAGGAGTTGAATAAAAAAGGCGCGGGGATTTACATCTTCCGATTTCTTTTTTTCCTGGGCTTTTAAAATGCTACATTACAAAAAGCATAATTGCATACATCATAATGTGTTTTAACTTAACAGTACTTGCATGTATCCTCAGGAAGTAACCCCTAATAGACAGGATCTTTTTGGATGTTGCTTAGCAGACCTGGGTTTGTGCGTTGGACAGCACAGCAGCCAGCACCTATTGCTGCACGCCGGCTTTATGACAAGGCAAGTGAATTTTTGAGGCTGAAGGTACTATGGTGGTGAAGAACACACTGACTGGGCTGAAAAAACTATTAGACCTGATGGCACGAATACCAGAAATACTAGGGAAAAAAATCATATGCAAAATACAATCGCGTTAAGGAGGCTTTCATGTTTAAGGAGGCAGTGGGGACATCGGGCTCTAATGAAAGGTGGATACTCTGATTAAAAGGTAATTAACTGAAGAAATGTAATATCTCGAAGAGCTGTATTTATTTCTGGAGAAAAACTTATCTCTCTCCTCTGTGTGAAGTAGGGTTAGATTAATTCTACAAATGGAGAAACATGCTGTGCTTTTGCTCCTCTCAGGGACTTTTACTACTTATTTGTGCTTGTTTTTCCCATCCAGGCATTTCATTTACCTGCAATTGCCTCCCTACCAATGCATCCTTCTCATGCAACCATTTGTGAACTTTCTCTCACGAAGAATATATGTGCTCACAAGGAAAATAACAAAGTTCAAGTACTGCCTGGAAGCTCCGCACAGGATCTCGGAGGTTTAGAAAAGCTCCCTAGGAATAAAACTCATGTTGTTGGAAAAACACCCTCTGTAACTGAACCCATTTGAGGCAAGCAGAATGGCAGCCACCTCACCTCCCAGTCGTACACACACTGAATGGAGGTGGCCTTGAGCTACAAGAGCATCTTCCACCTGAGACGTGGCCAAGAAGCAGGAGAGGGCAACATGGCTGAGTAGAGCCATGCAGCTCAACATAAGTTAATGGGTTCCTCTACTTACATTTTGGCTTCGGAGAGGGTTATCTCGTCCTTGCAGTCGGAGAGGGCTTCTCCCTTCTTGACCCGGCACCAAGTGCTCTTGACGCGCACCAGCTGGAAGTCTGTCCGCCGGGGCCTTTCCGGACGGGCTGCCAGGGCCGTTGTGAAGACTTCTCCAGACACCGGCATTTTTCTCAAAGGTAGGAATCTCTCTGCTAGGAAAGTACACAGAGCTGGGCGCATCTGAGTCGCTTTTTAAAGGCTTCAGTTTGACCAGACTTTGGAAGGGGAGGTCTCATCTGTATGGGGGAAGACAATTACAAAACAAGGATTATCTAATCGAGGGATGTAAGCTAGGGGTGGTAAGATCATTAGAAGACACGTGCAAGACCCAGGGTAGAGTTGTATAACCAGTTAGTTTTATAATGTTTAGGAAATACAATAGGAGTGCATGAGTTAAATTCTGTTGTGATGCCCTACAGGAAATTTAATGTTATGAAAGTCAATTTGTGTGAGTCTCGGTGGCTGTTCAGCAGCTCCTTGGTGATGTGGAGTCTCTGGTGTGACTAAGGCTCTAACCTTCTCTCTTAAGAGGGTGAGACAGCATCAGACATGTGTTGGTGCTTGACACAAGTGATTTAGAACTCTTTTGAGCTCATGTTCTCAATTTGCTTTCACTGAGATATGGAATCAGTTTTAATTTTCTTTTAATCTTTTGTTGTTGCTTAAAAAAAACAAAAACAAAAAAAAATCCCTTGATGGAGTTTGTGGCCTGACCCCGCTGATGGAGGCACCAGTATAGTTTTGCCCAGTAGGCACAGCTTCCCATGGAGTTTCACTGAAATGCTGAAGTTTGCTTACAGTTGGAGCTGTTTCAAAATTAGCGATGTGTTTTAGGTAATGGGACCTTGGATTCTCCCTGCATTTGGGCTCCCAGACTTTTTTTGCAGTTTTTACCTAATTATTGCATTAAGCATTGCTGCTTTTGCTGAAACAAAAATAAA
>JAVCKT010024914.1:7849-20056 GCA_032273925.1 Rhynchotus rufescens | reverse complement strand
GACCCCTTGGTTAGAGGAAACACAAATGCAGTTACATGATAGCAGCTTCAAGCTGGAGTGTTTGTAGTGCTGTGACCTTGTGAGAAGCAGCGTAAGAATTTTAGGAATCCCGTGTGAATCATAGGCATTCCTCCCATAGGAAGCCTAGATCCCACATCCTATGGAGCTCTGTAGGCAGCGTTTAAACTTCTGTGGGGCGTTTAAAAAGGAGAAGTGTTGCTCTAGGTTCCTGAAAGCCTCCTGGGCCTTTCTGGAAACGGCAGGACCAGAGGCTCGTGCTGCTTTCTGTTCTGTGCCTTGGTTTTCTGCCCGTCTCCAAGAGACGGCCCCGGCTTCCTCCTTTGTTTCCAGGCAGGGGCTGAGTCATCCACCCTGGTGCCTATTCCGGAATGCCGCTTCCCAGCCCATCCTGGGCATGAAACAGGTTGCAGCTCCGTCCCAGGGCAGTAATGACCTCCTTTTATCTCTGCGAGTACTCGGGAGACCTGGTCAAGTCTTATTTTTTGAGCAGCCTCGGGAGAAAAATGATTTGAAGTATTAATTGTCCCTCCCCTGTTATGGGCAGGGAGGATGACGCTTAAATTCTGCTTTTGACCTCGACCTCTCACTGCTCCTGTGTGACCCAAGCAGTGCAACTGCATAGCAAGAAAATGAGTTGTTAAAATACATATTTGCTAGTTTTTAGCTGCATTTGAAGAGTATCACAACTGAACTTACTGTCACAGCCATCTGTTCCTCCTTGCCTGTCCTTTGGCTGTGAGCTCCTTGGAATATGTTGCTGTGCTGTCTTTATCTTGGCAGTTGTGATTAGTGTAGTACTCTGGTGTTGGAAACTGTCAGCAGGAAGATCTTCTTGAAGAGCTGATTATCTGGTAAACAGATATAGAGGCTGAGAGCATATTTACTAGAAAAGGCTGTTGCAAAAGAAGGGTGGGCATAAATTAAAGAATAAGAGCTATTTTTTGGCAGCTCTTACCTGGGAAACTTGTTCTAAAGTAGGTGATGATGCTCAATAACAGCTCTGGCAATTTTAATACTTGGTTGCCTTCCTGCTGGTGGGTCTGCATTAGCCTTGCAGGTTGGCTGGGTACCACAGGTGATGCCATATGGGATTCCATGATTGTTTTGTACAGTCTAAATGTGTTTTTTTTCTCATTTTGTGGATGAATAACACAAGATTTTTGCATGTACTTGTGTTAAAAGACCTGGACAAGAGTCTCTTTTACCTCCTTGCTTGCTAGGAAGTGGATGTGGTGGTAGCACCGTGTCGTGGGTTCCAGTCTGCTGAAGCCACCTTGGGAGAGTATGTGAACCATGTCCTGCCCGTGGTCGTCTTCGCCATCAGCGAGGCTGAACTTTCTCCGTCGGATGAGAATGAACTGCGCGAAATCAGAGAGAAATTTTCCTTGCCCATTTTCTTCTTCAAAGTGCCAGAGTCGGGGGCAGAGCTGATCTCTCCCAAAAAAACTGATCACGAAAAGTCCTCCCTTTACTGCCAGCTGATGGACTTGGAGTACCTGAGCAGCCACCACTGCAGCTGCGGGGCTCCCGGTGCGGATGCTGGTGCCCAGAGCATGTTGGTGGAGCAGTCCGAGAAGCTCCGTCTCCTAAGCACCTTCTCCAGGCAGGTCCTTCAGAAGCACCTGGTGGAAGCAGCCACCAGCTTGAACGAGGTGCACTGCCGTTGCCTGAACATCTTCATCAACCAGGCTTTCGACATGCAGCGGGACCTGCAGATCACCCCCAAGAGGCTGGAGTACACCCGCAAGAAGGAGAACGAGCTCTACGAGTCTCTGATGAACATTGCCAACCGTAAGCAGGAGGAGATGAAGGACATGATCGTAGAGACTCTTAATAACATGAAAGAGGAGCTCTTGGAAGATGCTGCTGCTATGGAGTTCAAAGGTAATTACTGCAAGGAGGGAAATGAGGAGAAAGAGGTTGGGGCTTTTAAGGAATGGGTCATATTTGCCACCTGCTAAAGAATGGTTGAATGCCAGCCTAGATGGGTGACACTGGGAGCACGTTCAGAATTACTACTAATGCTTTGTGTGTTATCTCCTTGAATTAGGGGCCTACATATGATTCCTTATAAGCAGATATCCTCCACACCCTGCTTCTGTCTGAGCTTTCTGCATGGTCCCAGAGAACAAGTCTCAGCTTTTTCCTCAGCAAATGTGTTGAGACTTGGGAGTAAATCTCTCCAAAAAGAGGTGGGAAGGAAAAAGAGTTTAGCAATGAAGGTTTATTTACTTTTTCTGCTCAGTTTCCTCATGTCTGAGGGATGTTTAAGAGTGTCGAGTATAGAACCTTCTAAAAAAGAAATTTTGGGTAGGTTATACTTTCCATAAACAGGAATTTGTGCTAATGTTGTGCTCCTAAAAGCCCGTGCTTTGCATTTGGTGATGGATTTTGTGGGAGGGAGTAGGAATTGTGAATGCGTCTTCTAGTCCAGGACTGCCAGGAATGCAGAAGGTGGATGAACAGAGAGAGGCTGTAACTGTGTGGAGGGCGAGATGGTATCTGCACCGGGTCTGCACGGACACATGCACTCTCATAAGCTCCAAAGTGATTATTTGTAGGTTGATGCTCTACAGCTCTTCTTGCTTGGTAGAGTTTCACCCTAAATCGGTAGAGTTTCACCCTAAATCATTGCTGTTCGAGAGTCCTGAAACTGAAATGCAGCTCACTAGGCTGACCTGGAAGGAGTTTCCTCCTTAAAGTTGGAATTTAGGCTATAGGTTGAGAGGAATTATTTCATTGCAAGTGGAGTGCTCTTCTGAGACACTTTTTATCTAGAGTTTTAGCTCCTTTGATAAGTTTGTCCTGACTTAACATTCCATTTTGAAATTGGGAACATATTTCCTGGGATGAAGAAGAGAAATGGTGAATTAGGCTTTGTCTTCTGAAGAGGATCTGCTCATTTTTGCTTCTGCAGGTAGCCATGGAAAAGGTCTTTCCTGTTCCTTGGGTTGCTTCCTATACAATGGCCACTTGAAATGTAGTCTTCCTAAGGAGCTTGTGTGAAGTGCAACATATATGTACACCTGCTTATATATAATGGTATATGTGTGTTCATGCACATGCATGAAACAGCAACAAATATCACGAAAGGTCTTATCCTTGGGGATGGAAGTTGTCCTCACTGAGGCTGTGCTGTCCCTGCCCTGCAAACCATTTAAAGCAGCTCTCAGTAGCTGGTGATGCAACTCTGCTATGCTTATAAAGTACAAAAAATGCTTCTTTCTTTTCTTCTGTGCAGACATCATAATTCCTGAGAACGGGGAACCTGTTAGCTCCAAGGACATCAAGTGCTGTATTAAGCAAATCCAGGAACTGATTATTTCTCGATTAAATCAAGCAGTTGCCAACAAGTTAATTAGCTCGGTGGACTATCTGCGAGAGAGCTTTGTAGGGACGCTGGAGAGGTGTCTGAAGAGCCTGGAGGAGTCTTGGGACGTTTCAGTACACACGGCAAGGAGCTTGGAGAAGTCCAAGGATGCCTCTGTGCACATCACAAGCAATTATCTCAAACAGGTAGGGTGGCTCCAATGGGCTAATTCTTAATTGTTGCCCTCCTGATGCAACGAGGGTGGGAGGGACCTGAGATGCCCGGTGAAACCAGAGGAATGTGACATCTCTGGAGTGCTTATGTATCTGATTCCACTAAGGGACATGCTAATATTTGGAGGTATTAGTCTTGTTCCTAGCTTGTCATTGCTGCTTGTCCTTCCTCAGGTTCTGTAATCAAATTGCAGCCCAGGAATACCTGTGAGTGTGATTAAAATAAACTGAAATGAGTGAATAAGCGTTTTTAATGGTGTCCTCGGCTCATTAGCAGGGACAAGATGTGTCTAGCAATTCTTAGAGCAACTGGTTTGCAGAGTTTCCACACTCATCTTCCCCTTGCTTTCCAGATATTAAATGCAGCCTATCACGTTGAAGTCACTTTTCATTCTGGCTCGACAGTGACCAGGATGCTGTGGGAACAGATCAAACAGGTCTGGGCATCTTTATCACTTGTTTTTAGTAGGGGTCATTGTACAGGGTGCTATTTTTGGAGGAGGGGCTGTAGTGAATATTCACTGCTGCCCTCAACCCTGGCTCTGGACTTGTGGAGCTCTCTGCTGTAAGAGGGTGGATGCCCTTTGCAACCATCAGCCTCTTGCTGTTCCTTCCAGATTGCATCAAGGATTTTGTATGGGAAACTCTGAGGAATATGGGATTTTTTTTCTCAAGTAGATGCACCATGGACTGAGTGGCATCAAACCATCAGATCCTTCCTGCAGCCTGGGGAGAGGATTCTGACTGGGCTTTTGAGGCCTCTAGAAGAGGCCTCAGAAAGCATCTTGGAAGCACTTTGAGCGAAGTGGTGCACACTGTGACTCCTAGATGCAGGATCTCTGCACCTGAAAGCATGTCTGTCTAGAAAGGTGCTTCACTAGAGCTCTCAACTCGGGTTTTTTTTTCCTGAGTCTCTAGATTACTGTTGATGCTGTCTATTTTTCACCCTGAGCTGGCTCTTGCAGCTCCAGTGTTCCTTAAGATGAATTTATGCAGGTGATATTTACTCCTTTAGAGCCAGCTGCACCTGCGGCATCGCTGGGTGACAGCCCCTCACTGGGGGCAGAACCAGCCCTCACTCCTCACTGTCGTAGTGATGTTTTCTAGGCTGTGGCTCTTTGTGATTTAGTCTTGGTCATGAGTATGAAAGGATGTTTGGTTTGTAGGAGTGAACTGAGGGGATATTCGGAAGAATTGGGTCTCTAAATACTTTGTATGTGTACGTACAACTCTAAAAATCATTTAACCCAGTTCTGCAAGAAGATAAATGTATGTAATATTACAGCAAAGTATCTAAAGAGTCTTTACTGTAATAATGCAAGTATCTAAAGGGTCTTTGTGAAGTGATTGACCTTTTTTTTTTTGTGCTAGTGCCCTGATGCTCTTCCCTGTTTTGCTAGATAATCCAGCGGATCACATGGGTCAGCCCACCTGCCATCACCAGTGACTGGAAGAGGAAAGTTGCTCAGGATGCTATTGAGAGCCTCAGTGCATCCAAGTTAGCCAAGAGCATTTGCAGCCAATTCCGGACCAGGCTAAACAGTTCCCATGAGGCTTTTGCTGCTTCTCTAAGACAGGCAAGTGCTATAAATAAAGAGATTGGATTTTGTATGTTATCACTATTGGAAAGTGTTGGGGTTTTTTAAGTAGCAGGGATAGGTAACTGAGCAGTCCATGCAGTTAGTGCTGCTCACTGCAGGTAGAGATGGAGGAGCTGATGTGAGGAACCTAAAACAAAATTTCAAATTTTCAGCTAGGGATGATTAGGCAGGATCTCAGTTGTGCAGTGACCCTGAACTCCCTAGCACCGTGGTTTTAAACCGGGGAGGATGAGCGTGTGTATCTGATATTTTGGCAGTTAGAAGACGGCCACTCTGGCAGGCTGGAGAAGACAGAAGACCTGTGGCTGAAGGTGCGCAAGGATCACGCGCCTCGGCTGGCGCGTCTCTCGCTGGAGAGCAGGTCCCTCCAAGATGTGCTCCTATACGGTGAGCGTTGTGCTTGATGTGCTCTGGGGTATCTTCTCCCTCCTCCTTTGGGAGCAGTCTGTGTGAAGGGGAAGGAAGAGGCTTGCTTTGCTGGAAGCTATTTCAGTGGGTCTCGGTTGGAAATGTAGTGAATATTGTGGCTTGTGCAGCTGCTGGCCCAGGCATAGGAGCAGGCTGCCAGCTCGGTGCACTAGGATGTTTTAATTTCTGACTAAATGGATGTTGTGCCTTACAGGCAAGCCCAAGCTGGGCCGTGAGCTGGGCCGAGGACAGTATGGCGTGGTGTATCTGTGTGACAGCTGGGGAGGGCATTTCCCATGTGCACTGAAATCTGTTGTTCCTCCAGATGAGAAGCACTGGAACGACCTTGCACTTGAGTTTCACTATATGAGGTAGGTTGAAAGTGCTATTCTCACTCCACGTGCATTTGCTCAACGTCACTGCTGCGAGCAAAACACTCTCAGTTTGTAGGACTGGTGTGCCTTGCTGTTGTTGGTTTAATGTGGCAGTTATTGGGCAGT
The DNA here is from genome assembly GCA_032273925.1 of Rhynchotus rufescens. NCBI lineage: Eukaryota > Metazoa > Chordata > Aves > Tinamiformes > Tinamidae > Rhynchotus > Rhynchotus rufescens. The sequence continues at coordinate 13,983 of JAVCKT010024914.1, read as the reverse complement.
CTTTTTCCTTTAGGAGATTAGGCGTATCCAGGAGGGGAGGAAAGGATATAAAAAAGACTGATTTTCCTGCTGAACTTCCTCTAGGTCTCTACAGACACACGAGCGGTTGGTACATCTCCATGGTTCTGTAATAGATTATGGCTATGGAGGAGGTTCCAGCATTGCTGTCCTGTTGATAATGGAACGGCTGCACAGAGACCTCTATACAGGACTAAAGGTACCAAGAATCTAACTATCAAAAAAAGCCTGTATATCTATATCCAGGTGTAAAATGAAGCCTTCCAATTCTTGATCTAGTAAAACTATTTCATTAAAGTGACAAGAGCAGCTCCTGCCCTGTCTCCTGTTGTCTAGTAACTTTATGGAAGGGTGGCTTTGCAGGAGTTATTGATTCTTTTTCAGTATGGTTTGGCAAAGCAGGGTAAGGAAGTCCCGTAGATAAAAGGAACTTCCACTTACAGGATTAAATCTGTTTGTTTATTCTTCAGGCTGGGCTAGAATTAGAAACACGATTACAGATCGCCTTGGATGTGGTTGAAGGAATCCGTTATCTTCACAGTCAGGGACTTGTGCACCGGGATATCAAACTCAAAAATGTCTTGGTAAGGAAAACTTTTCTATCTGGCTAATTCTGAAGACTAATCAGACATTTTTAGTGAGAAGAAACATTATTTTAAGTGAAGAAGGAGCCTTGCTCGTATAGAACCTTTCTCTTGTGGTAGGTTAGTGGTAGCTCTTAGCATTTAGTAGTATTAGCTTTGCAGTGAGGCTTTGCTAGTTTGAATTTAGCTAGAAAGCCTAGGGGGAAGGGAGCAGTCGAGTGACTTCTTGAAGGCAGCTTGGGCTAGAAGTGGGATTTCCAGTTCCTAGTGCTATTAAACTAAACCCCTCCCTCTATGGAGAAGACAAGTGAAGACCTGTCTAGTTACTGAGCCTGACTGGTGAAGTGTCCCATTAGCAGCCAAGTCACCAGAGAGGGTTCTTTTCTAAAGAACAAGCGTTGAACCCTTCAAACAGTGTTTTAAACCTTAATATTAAAAGCAGTATTGAAGCAAAGGTTTTTATCAGCTGTTTGTATGTGACTGATTCTGCAGCTCGACAAAAAGAATCGAGGCAAAATCACTGACCTGGGGTTCTGTAAACCAGAGGCAATGATGTCTGGCAGCATTGTGGGCACCCCTATTCACATGGCTCCCGAGCTCTTTACAGGTAGGCTTGTAATAAACCAGTCACTGTTGAACTTTTTTTGAAACTTACCTAGCCCCTTGACCAGCACTAGTCCATAAATCTCAATTTGGGAACCACTGATGCCACATTAAGAGGGTTTAGTCTGAGCGTTCTGCACGCTGATGTTAGTTTTCAAAATGCTCATCTTCTGGTGGCGTGGAGAACATTTGTCATCTAATGAAATCTTTATTTTCCACAGGAAAGTACGATAACTCGGTGGATGTTTATGCATTTGGTATTCTGTTTTGGTACATTTGTTCGGGACATGTGAAGTTACCAGAGGCGTTCGAGAGATGTGCAAGCAAAGACCACCTTTGGAACAACGTTAGAAGAGGTACAGTGAACTTCATCAGGGGACACTGTGTGCTTGAGTAAAACTTGAGAGCAGATAAGGAAATCTATTTTTATCCTTTTTTTTTTTAACTGAAAGGCTAAAAATTATGTTTTTTCAACTGTCTGAAGATTAGTGTTGATCTAGTGGAACTCGGATGTGCTGTGAAAACCTAACAAAACCAGAGATGAAAAATAGCTTGCAGTTAACCACCTCCTTCCTGGAGCGTTGTAAGGACTGGGCTAATGCAGCACTTGAGCGTTGTATAACTTGAAATAATTATGATGTAAAACACACTGTGGAACCAGCCAGCTATGGTATGATCCTCTAAAGAATGCTTAATCCCTTGCAATTTCTGGAGGCCATAGGGATCTTTATGTTCAAGTGCTTAATATGCAGCGTGCTGGGGAAGCTGTCATTGATGGGCTGGATTTTGAGTAGAAAAGTGCAAGTTATTTCTTATTTTTTTTCCTGAAAAATAAAGCTGTTTTATGCCTAAGTAGTTTTAGTGCACTTTTGTGTTTTGTGATATCTTAATCCTCCATGCTGCATCATGGCAGCAGAATGCTTTCCTGCTTTGTCCCAAGTTCCTGTCCATATAATCTCTCCCCTTCTCATGTGAAAAAGATTAACCCAGATAAATGAGTCTTGTATTTGGTGAGAGGGCTACTGCTCATTGCTTGTTCTCATGTTGAACTTGCTCCTAAACGTGCGCCCTCCTGATGGGAAAGGAAAAAGGTTTTCAGGGTGTTTGCCTTCTAAATAAGGGAGGATATCCTTATTTTTGTCCCAAATAATTGTAAAGGCATCAGGAGGCTGATCATTTCTGCAGCAAGGTGAAAAGCCTAAGACTAAGCTTGGCTAGTTTGAGGGGTGTGTGCATGCTGACAAGGTCCCTGTCTGTTTTCCAGGAGTTCGCCCAGAGCGTCTTCCTGTGTTTGATGAGGAATGCTGGCAGCTCATGGAAGCTTGTTGGGATGGGGACTCCTCCCAGCGCCCGCTCTTGGGGATCGTTCAGCCTATGCTGCAGGGGATCATGGACAGGCTCTGCAAGGCCAGCTCTGAGCACCCGAATAAAGGCTTGGATGACTCAACTTGAAAAGGAAGCACAGAAGAAATTTTAACGGAGAGGATTCTGAACCCCTAACTCTGCGGATGGCTTCTTCACATGTAGCTCTCGGTGGCTAACGTGAGTGGGACAGGTAATAGCAGCCCAAAGATTGCTCAGAGGTGAGACCCTGGGGACGCTGCATCTTGAATTGCAGAGAGAAATCTCCCCGGAATACCCCATTGATGCTAGTTACCCTGCTGCAGCTTCGAGTAGAGGTGAGCAAATAAGATAGAAAATCCATGCCCTTGGACTGAAAGGGATTTTTTTCGCCCATCCCACATAAACTCCAGTCACACAAAAGCACCTTGTGTTTCAGGTAGCATCTGAGTTGCCAGGAGTTGATCCAGACAGTGGTTGAAACAAAAGCTCCCCGTTAACTGACGGGCCTGGGTGGCCTTGGGTCTGTCCACAGCTATTCCGATCCCGTATCGATCGGCAGCAATTCCAGTGCAGTGGGAGGGGGAAGAGAAAGCAGAGGCTTCAGGCTAGAAGGGGTTAGAGGATTGGAATGTCTATTTTTATTAGCTTCTTGCTGCACTCATAATGTTTACATGCACAGGAGTAAAGCTTCCGTGTTTTACCTAAGGGGGGGATTATCCGCTGTTCCATTGCAGTGAAAATACCCCAAGTTATAAGCTCTTATGTACCCTTCACCTCTTACTACTTTAGGAAAAAAAAGCTCTTTTGTGGTAGTTCTGCTTTGTAATGGCTACTAGAAGTCTGAACAAACCTGACCTTTACTAAGTATTTTAGGGAAAATGGTAGAATGCTCAGAGATTACATATTATAATACAGAAACATGAAGTCATTGCCACTAATGACTGTCCATGGGGGGGAAAGCAGATTCATTTTAAACTGGGTTCTGAATTAGCTGCAAAGGCAATGACAGTTTTAAATTGCGTTAACTATTGACAAACATTTTAAAAAAAAATACAGTTTCTTCAGGGTTTTTTTTTTTTTTGAGTCACATGCTTGGTGAGAGCCTAATCTAGGGAAAAAACAGGTCATTCATTCATTCTTCAGTAGCTGTGTATCGTGGCTGTGTTTGCTCATCTGATTGCTTCACTTGGGGCTCTCTATTTTGGCAGCATCGAAAAGAATCGAGATGTGGGTGGGAGGGAGGCAACTCCTTAGCAAGGAGGGCTTCGGTTGGGCTGGTCCTTGTGCCCTTCAAAGGGCTTCTTCTCCAAGTACCTTGTCCTCTGTCTCTTGCATTTCTGGGGCAAGGTGGGTCTTAATACAACATACCAATGGGGTGGAGGTTGGAATAGAAAAAGACACCTTATTTGATAGAGGAGGAAATCCAGAGCTGGCAGGTTCCTCCCTGGGTTTGCTGTTGCTCCCAGCTGTGAGGTGGGCAGGAAAGCTGGTGTCCTATGTCCAGACTTGGGTCGGTGTGTGGACCTGCTGCACCTTGTTGCCAGAGTTTACTGGCTGGTACCCAGCCAAGTGACAGCCCAACAGCCTGCCCGGGGAACAGCTTGAACAAAGGAAAGGGATCAATAACCCTGCAGTGTTAGCTTAGCTTAAATCTTCCTTTCTTTGTGCAATAAACTGAATTAATGCTTTTAAAAAAAAAAAAGAAAAAAAGAGAAAAAATACTTTTTTATTTACCTGCACATGTGGGCATTTTTGTGGCCTTTGGCGTTAACAGTATAGTCCTATCCAGATAGGAGCCTCTGCAACTAGTCCAGCTGGAAGGGCAGCAAGTGCGACCCGCGTGCACAGAGCAACTCCTTTTCCCGAGCGGACTCGTCGGGCGTTTCACTGCCTTGGGGTGTATGTGCATGCCACCCATGACACTAACAGTATTAACTCTGCTTCCTCTGTGTTGTGGCTAGTAACCGTATTTAAAATGGGGAGAGTCGAGGTCAGTCTCTTGCAATTTAATAGTTTGTATAAAAACTACATGTATGAATAAAACGTAAATGTCTGTATATGCAATTCCAAAAATGTCTTGTATAGCTTTTCCTGTGTAGCTATTGCCAGACACTTACCTGGTGCCTTTATAATGGTTTGTGTAGCTACCTTGGTGTCTTTTTTTGGTTTGTCTTTTTGCATGTGCAACATCGTAGACCTCCGGGTTTTCCCCAGCTTAATACAGCTGCTTCTCTGCATTTTTTTTCTATTTGGTTTAATGCCTTAGACTAGTTCTGAGAGATTTGGTAGACTTGTTTTGATTTCACACGCCCTGTTACCTTTATAACGAGTGGGGGTTCTTCCTCATCAGAGCAAGGAAAATCAAGTGAGTAAATGATAACTATTGAAAGATTTCACAGCTGCAACCCCAGATACTTATATGGAGTTTTATGACAAAACTGTAGAAGCAGTAACTCAGATATGTTAAGCTTGTGCAGTTGGACTGAGTAGCTATTTGTTGAAATGAGGCTGCCTTGGTTTCTTTAATCCACTGAGGTGGTTTATTACTGTATAGTTTTGTTTTGTTTTGCTTTTTTTAAAAAAGGTACCTAGCTCTTATGCATTATACAGCTTTTACCCTGTGTAACCAGGTCCTGGACTAGCTGTTGTGGAGGGACACACAGCCGTGTCGCACTAATCATCACTTAAACAGCAGAGGGGGGATCACTTACGCTGAGGCTGACTTCTGTGGACACTGACACTTGAAACTTCTCCCTCTCCCTTCCCGTAGACCCATCTCTCGGGAAGGTTTCCGTGCAGCGTTCAGCCCTGCAATGATTTGAAAAGAAACGTTATTTACTGAGGTTACTGTAAGGTTTAGGTGCTGCTGCAGGGGCTGTCGCTGGTGCTCCGAGAGAGTTGGAGTCTGCAGAGGAAGCAGGAAAGGTCAAGTTAGACTTAAGTTTAGCTCCTCTGCTCCCCCTTTCCCTGGTGAACACTACATGGAGCGGGAAGCAGCGGGAAAAGCTGCTCTGTAGAAGCAGCGCTGAGGTGCAGGGAGGCCAGTCTGCCCTACTCCTCTTATCCCAGCGGCTCCAGCCTGCAGGCCATGCTCTAGGCGGGACTAAATCCTTACCTTACATCACTGGATTGCGTTGATTACACTAAAGGGCAGCGAGGCCGGGCTGAGGGGCTGGAGCGGGGCTGGCCCTGGCCCTGTCCCTCTGGGTGCAGGCCGGGGCGAGCAGCCAGCTCCGCTCCAGTGACTTCTAGCCTAAGGAGGCTGCCCGGAGGCACTTTCCTACTGCCCTAAGCCAGGACTAAGGTCGAGCGGCCTCCTAGGCCCAGCCCGGGGGGTTCCTGGGGGCTCCCGCGCTGCCTCTTGTACCGCTTCTCTGCCTGTTATTGTACAGAACTGATGTATTTACCCTGTTCTAAGAAAAACAATGTGTAACAAACTTACTAAGTGCATAGGAAGATGGAAAAAAAGAAAAAAAAGTGCCCGAACGCGGCTGCCCCAATAAACGCATTTTGGTACGGCGCTCGTGTCCCGGCTGCTGACCTGCCCGCGCATGCGCGCTCGGGCCGCGCCTCGCCGCCCGTCTC
>JAVCKT010024913.1:0-25798 GCA_032273925.1 Rhynchotus rufescens | reverse complement strand
ACAGTGTAGGTAGGATGCAGTTTAAGCCATTCAACTAAATCCTTGTTTTTAGGAGCATCCTCTCCCACCAGCCTGGTCCCATCCTCGAGATTGATTACAGGGATGCGAGTGTCTGGGTCCAGTTGACCAGGAGATGGAATGTTCCTTGCTGGTAGGGCCTCCATATCTTCTTCAAAAGCTTTGGTCACTTCTGCATCCTCCTAAAAAAATATCAACATTGCTATTAATTCTCATTTCAAAGCACCAGCTACCTGGCAGAAACTATTTCACAAACAACGAACATTAAATGCTCAAAGACATTCTGTACAGGCAGGAGTTAATGGGGTTAAAATAGTCACATTATGTAAAACAACACTGTTATGTTGGGAAGCTTTGTAAATTTAGCATCTAAGTATAGTAAGAAATAGCCAAAGACAGAGTATTCCCAGCTAATGGCCCCAAAGCATTTCTTTTTATACAAAGATTAATGTTACATATACATTATAGGTCTTGTGAGAAAAAGTTTTTGTCTTTTTGAAAGGAGAAGCTACTTAAAACAAAGGCTCAATCTGCTAGAGTTAAAACTCGATACGGGCAACACCTTTTTTGCTTAAAAAATAAAGAAATAATGCTCAAAACACAAAGAAAAAGCTGGTTGGGTACAAACTACACATTACCATTAGCCACAGTACAACACCACTTTAAACTCACGCTCAGAAAGTACTAGACACAGAACAAATATGAGACAAAAAGGTTGCTGTCTTACTACAGTCAATGATGTCCGTTTGTTGCTCATAAATAACAGATCAAGCCCTTCTACATTTTTCCTCCTTCCTCTCCTCCTCTTCATGGGCGGTTCTCCATCTATTAAAGAGCCATTTAGTAGATGCCTTGTGGGTGTGCGTGACAGACCTGCTTGCAGCAGCTCCATTTGAGTTTTAAAGGCATCAGACACGGGTGTGGAGACATTAGGCAAGATAAACTTTGAAGTAACAGATGAAAAATTTGAGGTAGAACTTGTTGCCTCTCGTGAGGCCTTTGATAAATCTACAACCTTTTCTTGTCCATTTTCTGAGACCACCTGAGACTCACGTAACTGGGCAACCATTTCCATAAGATTTCTCCTCTTGGCAGCTCTCTCAGCCTCTATTTCAATCTTTCTTCGTCTCCTCCTCCTCTGACGTGGAACCGATAAATTGAGTGCATCTTCCTAATGAAAAACGACCATTTACAGTTATTAACAAAGCCAGGCTCTCTATAGTGATTTTAAAAACCAAAAGACTAACCACGTAACTTTGAAAACAAAGCATTTTATGCAAAAAGGGTCCTTTTTTGTTTTTCCTATTATGCAAAATAACATCCTGTTAAAATAAAGATGGTCCTTTCTTGCCTTTGATAGCTGAGGAGAAGCGGTTATGTCTTCGCTGCCGCTGATGCTGGCTTGGCCCACCATGGAGAGCTCTGCAAAGCTCCTTTTCTGCAGCGGGCTGTCCACGGCGGCCGGCGTGTAGCCCGGGATGAGCCCCTGGAAATCGAACATCTGGCGCCTGTTCACCGGCCACTTCCCCTTCAGCACGGCCTCGCAGATGTTGTCCAAGCGGTTGATCATTACTCGGTCCTGCATGAAAGAAGGGTCCCTAATGAACCTGCCGTTTCAGAGGCATGTTTGAAACTCCAGATGACTGTAACCACACAGTCCAGCTTGTGAAACTCAACACACACATTCAAAACCAACTACGCTTGAAAGACAGGATGAGCCGACTACCTTACGAGTTAACACAGAGAAAGTTGTGGGGAATAAAACAGTAGCAGAATTAGAAAATAAGCACAGGCCACAGGGAAGGAGGGTGGCAGAGAGTTTTCTGCCAGGCAGCGTATAGGCTGACCAACTGACTTGGTGCTGTTTTATCCTGCTAAACTACAGCTGTTAGCAAAATCAACACTTAGGAAAGGAAAACTGAACATGTGCAAAGAATATCTTAAGGCAGCGGTTCTTAAGATCCGAGAGGCTGGATCTCACAAGTCTGTCCTAGGAAGTGGATCCTCATTAGCGTCACTATTAATAAAGTTCAACATTATGAAACGGGCACCAACCTAGGGATACCTAATGAATGTCAATTTGCATTCCACGCCCATTATCATTTCAGACTGCACTGAAGCATGCACCCTGGAAACTCCCATCGTGTCTATTAGTCTACTTAAGAGGAATTTGTGAAGAATAAGGATTTTTATGTTTTATTCTTGCATCATAACTGAATAAAGTCGACGTTTCCAAAGTAGAAGTAGAGAAAATGCAGGCTCATTTTGTTTTTTCTGTTTCAGAATTTCAGCCTGTTCTACACCAGCCTGCGTGTAGTAGCAGACACTTCAGAGCTACAAGCAGCACTGCTGCCCAGGGGACACGGGCACCAGTTCAGTTTCCTGAGGAGCCAGGCAGCCCAGGAGCCACTGGCAGGGCGCAGCAGCTGCAGCAGCCTGCCTGCTTTCCCCAGCAATAAGCCTATTAAGAGCCAGGTCCCCCTGCCCACCCTCCCCGCCGAACCAGATGGCCCTGTTATGGTGATTAGGAGGCTTAAGACTATTACTACTTTATTTCTATCTCTATCCTTACTGCAGAGTAAGGACAGGACTAAATTATGTATGGATTTATTACAAGGTTATGGTTTCATATTTTTTGAACATTTTATATTAGATGATTTTCTGCATTGTTACCAAAATAAAATATAGCTTAAAATATAGCCTTATCCTATCTAAAATTGCTGCTTATGTTTGCAGGACACCTTAATACAATTACATCTGTCAACATTACATAATGACTTAGATCATGTAGGTCATCAATACTCGTCTGGACAATCTCCCCACCCCAAAATAAAAGATCTTAAAATAAATAAAAATCTCTGCTCTCAACACGGTAGATGACTCTGTAGGTGAAACCCATAACCCAAGATTATAAACTTGCTTCTAGCAAAAGAGGTATGAGGGGGTACAATTGTGCTGACACACAATCACAAGCCCAAAAGAACTAATGTCTTTTAGTGGTTTGTTGTTTTCCTGAAGAACCACATTGGCAAGAGAGCAGCTCCTCTTGTTTCCTCTGCTAACAGCCAACAAAAATGTTATTTCACCAGTCACTATTAGGGAAAGAAAAGCCCCCTGCACACTAGAAGTAGAGAACCGGTAAACCAAGGCAAGGCTTTGAACACCACCCCGCACCACCTCCCCTGGCAGCCCTCCCAGTCAGGAGGACCCGCTGCGCTGTACCCTAACCAACCTTGGGCCAGAAGGAGAAGGCAAACGTTCTCTCGTGAAGCAGCTGAACCACCGAGGGATCCCCGTCTTCCAGGTAGAAGCCGTCACGGGTCTCATCCCTCGCGGTGCTCATGGAGGCGTTGCTTTCTTCGTCAAAATTCTTACCCTGAGAAACGGCTCCTGCTGGGGAACAACCAGGGCTGCGCGTTAGCTGCAGGGCGCCCCAGGCCCCCAGCACCCTCACCCTGGGCTTGGCTTGCGACACGCAGCAGGAACAGGACTTGGGTGCTCAGGAAGAGATGGGTTTCTTAAGCCCCCAGAAATTAAGTAAAATTTGATGGTGACAAGTTTATCAAAGTTACTGAAAAAACTATACAAGTCTGGTGTTATAAAACATAGGAAAAAGGTGGGCTATGAGTCAAGCCATTGGTATTTCAAGTCAAAATTAAGGACAGTTTTTACCTCAATGTTTTATTAAGTCCTTTAGAACAGTAAAGGCAGATTTCTCCAAAAAGACTGATAAATCAAATAGACAACTAAACAGGTTAAACCATCAGGCTTCACTGAGCATTTTTAACTCGGGCATTTGTTTAGTGACTGCTACAGCAGAGGCTCGACCTTCATCTTTGGCACGGAGACTGAGTTATCAGCTCAGAAGCAACTTTGAGTAACACCCACTGAGGGGAACACCCCAGAGATGATGAACAGATCTTCTGAAACCTTATCTGGGCACCTGGCACAGGAAAGGGGAGAGGAGCTGCCGCATGCAGCCCATCCCAAGCTCTATAACATCTCCTCATATGTCATTTATCAGCTGGCACAAGTTAAAAAGAGTTGAGGGGTTCACGCTAAACAGACAGAACTACCTGACCAATGTATTACCTTCGGGCTGGGAGGATTCTTCTGATTTATCATCATCATCCAGTTTCTCTTCTTCATCCTCTTCTGAACCTTTTTCTGAAATAGATTTTGGATCTACATCTGTATTCACTTCTATGTCTTTCAATTCACATTTAACAGAGCCAGGCTCAGCCTCAGCATCACAGTCCTGCTTAGTGTCTTTATCTACAAGAGCCGCCTCCTCTTTGCTATCAGATTTTTCTTTGGCTGCTGGATTTTCAGACCCTTCAGCTTTAGACTCTGCTTGTTCTGCAGCCTTTTCTTCTTGCACTGGTGTGGATGGGACAATAGGTGGTGTTTGACTGCAGACAGCACCCAGAGGGTTCAGAGCAGACACAGCATTTGCACTACCTGTCCCTCTGCTCTGAGCAAAGTTTTTGTGGGCCTCAAGAAAAGAGAGCTCCGGATCGTTCAGAATGTGATAATCTGTCCTACTGACTCCATGTTTAGCAGCACCAATCAGCAAGTCCTTGTCATGTTTGCCACACTCCCACCACTCAGGTAGATCCAAGCTTGGTTGGCAAAGCTTTAGCCTCTCTGCCAGCTGCGGGTGATGCAGAACCTGCTCCCGGATTTTCCGCAGCAGCTCGATGCGATAGAGCGTCCGGGAAGCCCGTTCTTCTGTGATGGGCTCTATCATAGTCGAAAGATCAGGCGGTTCTGCAACGACACCAGTTTGCACTGCTTAACGTGGCATAAACGTGTGTCCATTCCTAAATCATTGCACCTAGGCATCAAGCCTACCATTTTTCCCAGCTCTTGATGGTTGTGGGAATTCCTACAGCCAGCAGGACTTACCGTCATCTGGTTTGACGGGCATTCGGCACACCCGTCTGCACATGTTCACAAAGCTGTTAAAATACTTCTCCAAGCTTTCATCGGACTTCTTATCAAGCCTGGCAAATGCTCTGAACTGATTCCAGTCAAATTGATGTTTTATAGGATCAAAAATAACGCCAAACGTAGATACCACACGATAAAAATCGGCTTCTTCTCTTCTTGTCCATCTAGAGAAGGAAACAGGAAGAAAATGGGGCCATGGAGGAAACAAGAGCCCAAACACACACTGCATGTCCCCTCCAGCCCATAAGGTATCCTTCTAAAGCAGAAGGAAAGCACTGGTGACACACAACCCACACTGGTGGCACACACGAGGGTTGAGGACAGATTCCCGAGCCACTCACTTTTGTCGTTTCTCAGTTATTATGGCTTCCCTTTCAGCTTCTAATGCCCTCACTTCTTCCCGAGGCCGACGTCTCCTGCGGTCGGTCTTCATCAGGGCCTCTTGCCTCATCTGTTGCCTTTTATAGCTGCGCTGATAGGCAGTGATGAGGCGACGCAGGCGGGTAGTCAGGGTTGAAGTGTTGGGCCAGTAGAGCTGGCCGAGCTCGGCATTGCCCTCGCTGTGCTTGTCTAGGGAAGAGAGAAGCACTTGGGCACCCCAAAACCACCACTGAGCATTTCAAAGTTTCTATGGCTAAAACTGGATTCCTATTTAATCAGATAACAACACATGCTTCATTAATATTGGTGCTTACAAATTAGAAACAGGATAACCCCTTTTGGTATGAGATACAAAGTGCAACTTAAGAATGCAAAGTGCTTAGAGATAACTATCTTTCAAGTACTATTATTCAATGGTATGAATGCAAACATGGTATGTATACTGCACCTACTTAAACTAAATCAGCAGATCTCTTAACATGTTACTAAGAAGATAATTCTGCCTCTAAGGAAACACCTCTGCTTGTAACTTCGCACTTTCTTATTTTCACTTAGTCTTGGCAGATTTCCTGCCGTACTGAGAAACATCTCTACAGTCACTTCAAGATTATTTCAGCAAAAATATCAACAGCTGCATTTTATGAAATACCCAGTCTTCATCATCACAATTTCCCCTACGTAATCAGAAATCAAGAATGCCATAATGTGGAATTATTCACAGATAGTAAATAATTACTTTAAAAGATGGGAAGCATGAAAAGTTTGGGTAGTAAAAATTTGACCTTTTTTTTTCCCCCCCTTTTTTTTTTTTTCTTTTAAACTCTAATCTTACTTGGATGGATTTCTATGGATTCTTCTTTGTCCTCTGGAGGCGAGTTTGCAAATTCCTTTGGGAGAAGATGGAAATTATTTTAGTTTTCAATTTTGACTGTACTTGGTCAATTCAAATACACAATATCAAACTGTCTTTATAAGAGAAGCTCATCCAGTAGCTCCAAGACTTCAGAATCAAACACCAAGATAAATGGGGAGTTATCAGTTATAGGATATAAATGGAGTTATAGGATATAAATGGCAGAAGATTAAAGTTCTTACATCAATTTCATCCTTGAAAGGAGTTCTGGTTGGCTTATATTCAGGATCTTCATCCTCTCTGTCAAATTCACCTCTATAAAATATTTAAAAGAAAAAAAAAATAAAAAAATCAAGCTAGAAGGGTCAGTTTTTCAGGGGAAAAAGAACTATAAATGCTTTCAGTTTGGTGTACAAAGTTACATACTCATATTTGCTTCTTAACTCCATGTAAATAATTTTACATATTTTACATCATATAATTGTTCAGATCATCAGGCAAGATGTAAGCAAAATATGATATATGAACGGATGCTGGTAAAATATATTCATTTTTTCATGTCCTCCTTACCCATCACCACCATCTGCTAACATGTCTGTCCCTCTCTGCTCGGCAGCGATGGCCTTCGCATCAGGCATGCCAACCCGCTCCAGGAAGCACAGCGCTGGATCAGCCCTCATGGAATTGTACTTCTCATAGCCTGCATGCACAGGGGGAGGACAGGGGAAAAAAAAAAAAAAGATTTAAATCCTATGCTGCCTGCAAGGAGAATAATTCAGACAGTACAGTTTAATATATATATAAATTAAAAAAATACATATATATATACACACACATCTATACTATTTATCTAATTTCTTTTAATAAAACATAAAAGTTCTTAGCATGATTTTTACAGGACCAGTTTTCTAAGAAACTGAGGATATCGGGAATCATCTTTTCATTCATCCAAAAAGGTTTTTATATGGGTAAATTTCATCAGTACAGAAACATTTTTACATCAATATTATTAGCAAAGAATATCGAGGAAAGCCTTCAAATTAATACCTTGCTTTCTACCACAAGTGACAAACTTCTTTAAGATCCCTTCAGCACTCTGAAAGCAGTTCCTCACGTTCAATACTCCCTGCTGCAAACACCCAGTGCAAAAGGAAACACTCACACACGCATTTTCTATAGCTCCAGCCCTGCTGGAGCCCTCAATGTAGGCTGCAAAAATGCTGTATACATGGGTTATACAGAAGGCCAACGAACCTGTCTTATTAGGTTTAGGATGATGCATGTCAGTAAGATGACACTGTTCCCTCTATGGTTTTCAAACTGCTGTTTGCTTTTTTACTGCCCAAGTTGACTAGATGGAAAATGGCAGATCCCAACAGTGCACTGCAGGAAAATGATTTTTAGACTAGACTTGCCTCAGCTGAGCCCACAAAACGGAGCTGCTGTACATAGGCAGAACAGCACAATTCAATTAGGATTTGTACTACAACACACTGCTCCTAACTGCTGTAGAGCCTCAAGCCAAACTGTAATCATGAAAGGTTTTATAAGCCATCATTCTCCCCTTTAGTCAGGCTGGGCTGCTGAGAATACCTCTGCGACCTCCAGAGAATTGGGATTATAATCAGGAATCGCTCACTGTATATATCATGCCAGCTCTGCATCCCCAGCCTTTCAAAGTTAACAAGGCTGCATCCCACTCAAGGGAGCCGGGAGTTCTCAACACTGACATTTGTGAAATATTGCTTGGAACAAAGCCCAGGAGGCACTTGTACAGATTAATAGCAGAGGTTAAGCCCACCGTCCACTTTGACACTGGTTGGCAGAGTTAGCAAGAGAAGCAGCACTGGAAGCGAAGTTTATGGAGATCTATCTTACTATTTGGCTATTATTTAAACAAATATGGTTTTGTTTTATTTGCAGCCAAGAAAGTAATGTTTTCTTCTCAAATGCTCTGCAAACATTTAAAAACAGCATCTGATATTTACGACTCATATTAGGCTTTTAATGCAGGCAAGGAGAGAGAAAAAAAAAAAAAGGGAGATAGAAGCCAAGAGTTGCTTGGAACAATACTTGTTAATATTATGACTGAACAGTCCCACACACAGAAAGCAGAACAGAAAGCGCTACGACTGAGTTTTGTTCAGAGTGAGACATCACTTACCATGTTTGAATACTCCAATTAAAAGGGATTTATCCGCCTCCTTATCCCACCAGTCTGCGGGAACTTCGGCATGGAATGGCTCAGGTATCCAAATATCTACTTCACTGAAAGACAACGTTATATGTGTTCTCAAAGGTATCATTGTACAGAGATATTCAAAAAGAAGGAAAAAAAAAGCCATTTTGTAAATCTGCATTTTGAGAAGCTGTAAAAATAATTAATACAACCAAAAACCAAAAAGTTAAGCTATTTTGGGAGTGGAATATCAATGGCTACCCAAATTCCATTCATTTTATGCCTCTTTTTTAAATCTTGTAATTTGAGATAAAATAATACTTCAATTTTAGCAGAACTGAAGATATTATTCTATCGCTTCCCACCCCACCCCTCCTGCCCCCAGGAAAATGACCCACTGGGCTTTAAATACTAACAAGGCTGCTTGCAAACAGACATTCACAGAGAGGCTGCAACCTCCCCTAAACGCTGCATTATTACAGTATGTGTTCCTTACATAAGGCAGCCTCCTAAAGCACAAAAATAAGCCTGCACTTGTACTAACCTTGAGTCAGCACCCTCTAAGATCTTGTCCGCCTGGTCCCCTATAACTTCTTGCTTTAGATAGTACAGCATGCGGACACGCAGCAGGACCCTGGAGAGGAAGGCAGAGGGGGGAAGAAAGTTCTTAACTTCAGGACTGTTTGCCAACAGTGGCTTTTGGCAGCTGCTGCTGTTCATCCATCATCCTGCCAAGGCTGATTAGCCATGCTGTATGGTAGGCTTGAAGCGTGACAGATGGTGGCACATAATCACCTCTGTGTGGTGCTTTCTGCTGGCTTCCAACAGGCCTGCCTGGCAACCGCTTACACTGCGCAGAGAGGCGCCGCGCGCCGCCCGGCCCGGCCGCATTTCATTTCGTTCTACCTAGTGCAGCTTGTGAAGTTTAGACACGTACTCTACCGCTGCCTCTGAAGTATTGAGGCAAGTTTGTAAACAACTGAGCAGATGGCTTTCAGTAACTGTTCTGCTTCATTATCTCATAAAATTTCCTCAGCTGCTGCCTTAATACCATTTTTGGAAGCACATCAGAAGTTGTAGGAATAAACGAGATATAAAATCTGGTTTTACTACCTTACAATAAACCCTCAATATGGAATGTCAGGTTTTTCAGATTATACAACTTTTTGCTTCCGAGAATGGAAAAAAATAATAATCCCTCATTTCCCTTAGGAGATATTAACTATTTTTACTCTTTACAGTCCAAGCTGCTATTTAATTTTACCTGCGTCTCGCTAAGTGCTATAAGGAAGTGAAAAGTCTTCAGCGCCATGTTTATTCTTCCCCCCATCCCTGTAGCCCCACAGCAGTTTCTGAAACCACGACCAGCTACTGCGGCGGTCACAGCTGCCTCTGGGCTTTCAAGGTGACTAGGGAGGAGGTCACTGGGCAGAGAACAGTAGCCACCTGGTAGCCACCACCAGCCCCACGTCTACCCAATCCAGGCCCCCCTGCTGCCTGGCCCTTGAAGTAGAGCTGCCCCCGACCAAGATGGCGGAGATGTGGCCGGCCCTCTTGCCGCCTCCCAGCCCCTCCCAGCAACTGTTGAGCTGCTGCTGCTCCAGCGGGAAGGCGGAATTCCGCTTGCCCGGGTCCACATGGAAGACTCAGACGATGGAAAACCAGTGGAAAACCAGCCATGGGAGCCCCTCGTCCAAGGGCTGCGGCAGCGGGAGCAACGCTGGGTTTTACACGTGTTGCTCGAGCAAGCCTCCAAAGAGCGCGGATCTGAATGAAGGTCATGTCCGCAATTCAAAACATGTCAGACATGCTGCTCTTTGTATGCGTGATATGTGGGACCAGCAAGGTGTCTCCGCTCCCTGTGTGGCAACATAAATAAGCCACAGAGGGTCTCGATCATCTTAATATTAAGCAATACCAGCTGTTAGAGCAAGTCAAAGAAGAGCAGGAGAAAACAAAGCGTAAGCTCTTTGCACCTTTCAGGAGCCCTGTGCATCACAATGGCATTAATTTGTTACACAAGGGCAGGACTCTGGTTCTTATAAAGTCAATTGCTACTGCTGCCTTCTGAGGAAATTTATTCAGACTATTGATTGGCTTCCACCTCTGTTTGATTTTACCTGAGCTAAACATGTTGCTCTGCAATTCACTTAGCCCTGGTATATCTGAGAAGTGACTGCTGCTGAAAAGCTTCTTGCACAGTGATTTATCAATCAGCCTTCCTGATCTTTGTAACTCTTCTATGGTATTATTACAAAAGCAATATTTTTTTTTTTAAAGTCTGATCCAGAAAACTGAAAAAAGTAATGAGGACATGTTGCCTACAAGATTAAATGAACACCACAGGAAGAAATTTAATACCTTAAGCACAAGTGAAATGTAACAACAGATCTGAGCAATAGTTTGGAAAAAAAAGAGTGGTTTATTTGGAAGTGCACTTGTTAACATAATTCTGCAGGTATCTGCTTTCATCAGTTGAGAATTGTGGTGGGTGGTGTCTTGAGGTAAGCTGATAGCCCCTTAAGTGCCTCTCCTCCTTCACATCACACCCCCTATTGACAGGCCACAGGTACTTTTCAATATCTATAGGTTCTTTCCAATAAGGGAATAATGTTAGTAAGATACAATGTATATTAAAGACAAAGCAATGCCTCCCTTCCAGTAACACTGCACTGCATTTGTACGGTATTCGTATGTTAAAGCAAGATTATAAACCAACCAAACAAATCCTCCCCAAGAGTTTTTCAGGACAGAGTTGAGGTTAGGTTCAGTATCTCTAGTGGAGGATGACCAGAAATAAAACAGAGCTGGAGAGCCATGACACAATTGAAGGAAGCTGACACAAAAACAACTAAGACATTGCAAAGAGAAAGCAAAAGAATGCAAGAGAGCCCCTACAGAGGCATCCATTCAGCAACAAAACAATAAACAATAAAATAATTGCCAAAAGAGAATGATCTTTACCACCCAAAAGGCTTAATAATGTAAGTTCAGCAAACCCAAACCAGCTCCTTGATTTTTGCGAGAGAGTTTTGTGAGAATTTCTATTTCAAACACCAAGCAAGAAAAGAAGAATTATTCTGTATTCTGAATAGCAAATGAGGGAGAGAGGAAAAGAATGGAGGAGGAGGAAGTTAACTCCCACATGAATGAACTACTGCAGAAAAATCTGGAAACCAAGAGCTTAAGTTCAAATATCAAGCAAGGAAGTAGGGAGTTTAACCACTCTACTCCAGAGAACCCCACAGATGGGTAAGTTACAGATCATTTATGTTTAAGGATACCCAACTGTCAAGAGAACTAGACTTGATATAAGGATATGTTCTTTCCTCTATATGGTAAACAGAAGAATTGTACCTGATCCCAATCAAATTTTGTAAACAAAACAAATTTTCTTCACTGTGTTTTAAAAGCTGATCATTTGTAAAGAGCTTGCAGAAATATCCACACATCTGTTAAGACGATTCTTCCCAAATTAAAGTCAATACAATATTTACATCCCACTAAACAACCCTGCATTCTACCAAACATATACAAATGAAGTAATGGATATTTTGAAAACAGACAGTAAAAAGTGAAATATTTATTAATACTTACTTATTACAATGGTGTTTGAGATGTTTCTTATAGCTGTCTTCCTGAAACAGCACATCTGGATTGCAGGTCGTCAACCAGTCGGCATCTTGCAGCACTGGCTGTGAACTCTGCGCTTTTACTTTTTTGCCTTTTCTCCCTCGGGGCACTGGTGCAGACAGACCTACAGAATTCCCCAATATTTCTTACAATCGGAATAGAAGAGCTCCAAAAGTGCATTGCAAACACACATTAAAGCTAAGGATCACTGCTAAATTATTTCCTTTGTAGGCAATGCAACAACCAAGAAACAAAGAGCAACAACACAACTTGGTACAGGGACCTGCAAACAACAAAATCAACAGAGACTCCCATGCAAATTTAGCTGTGAAGATTCCACAAATTCAGAGAGCTAGCCATAAACAATATAATTATATAAATATTTCTTGTAAAAACTCTCACGAATCTGAAGTGCCAGAAAGGAAACCTGCTTTAGGACTTGGTGCCATTTCAAAGGATTACTTCCAGCAGAAGGTGCAGCCTAAAACCATGCTAGAATATTTGTGCACGCCAGACTTTAGGGGAAGAGCAGTGCATCATACAAAATGTCTGAGGGAGACTTTCCCTTTAAGTACTGATTCAGTCAAAGCCCACCTTACTCATAAAATATGACAAGATCCTACAACCTGTCAGAATGGCTATAGTTTAAAATAAATGCATAGCATGACTAAAGTAATTCTTTCTTATTTACCAGCATCATTATTTGATTGTGGTAGACATACCGGAATGATTAACCAGAGCTCGAGTTTGCCCATCTGCAGTCGGAGTGATCAGATCCCAGATGAAACTTTTGATATTTTCATCCCCTTTGTAATGATTAAGACAATATACCAAGATAGTCCGGCAGATGGTTTCCACATCTTGTTCTGTTAGCTGACGTTTATAGCGCCCATGTGAGAGGATGTCAGTCCACCGACCCCAGCTACAAGAAAAATGTGTTCAATATAAAAGCCAGGGCACTGGAATTTTCATTTGTGATTTCTTTTTAACCCTTGGTGCCAGGCAGGTCGGGACCTAATGCGTTAGCAGTGATGCATTTGCACGTACAGGTTATGTCATGGAATCCAACTTCCAGCACCAAAGAGCTAAGGATACTTATTCTACAAAATCAGCAGTAGATTTACTGCTCAAAGCTAAAATTGAACTACAGTCAAAATAATGAAGTGCATCCATACAACACTAGTGTTCCCTGGAAGCTCTCAACAGAAAATTCAACAAATTCCTACAATCATGGTTTGGGGGAAATCAGCTCTATTCTGAGCTTGAAGTCCACTACCAGCAACTGCTGCATGCAACTGTAGGCAAAATGCAACTCCCTGAAAAGGCAGGCAGCCATTCTGAGACCTACCATGTTGGCAATTAAATACTGCTGCTGACTGGCAAAGAAGTGAAGGTCACATTGAAAAAGCTAATGAGAAAAAACTATTCAATTAGTCCAATTTAAGCGGTGCAGAAATGTCAGAATCTATGTTTGAAAACCGTTGGCTGTTGATTTCACGATCACATTTTTCTTTACAGATAAGCTGTGTTATTCACCACAGCCCTCGAAACAGGAAGATTAAACTTCAGGAACTGTTTACACTGTGAAAACCAGAAACAAATATTCCTCTCATCACAGGCGTGCATATTTTACTCATGAGTTCATATCCATCTGGGAAGCTCCCAGATACTTCAAGCTAAAACACACATATATAAGGAACTAGATCTCACTGACATATATACATCGTAATGAGGTAAAGGTTATGCAGTCAGAGATTATCTCAATGTGTCAAAGAGAACAAAGAATAATTCACTATATAGGATTTCCATATTTTAAGTTCTTTACCCACAACCCACAACTTAATCTGCATGTCCTTACCCATAAACCAACAAGTTCTTCTCTACCCTGAAACATTCGCTTCTTGCATAACCCTGTGATTTGTCCTGAGGCCTCCGAGGCTTTGTGCTAGGCTTTTCTTCAGAATCACTTTCCAAGTCTGAAAACTCCATCAGTTCGTCCTCTTTGACTGCACTGTAGAGTCTGGTCTGCTTTCTTACTCTTGGCGTATCGATAACCAGGTTATTCTAAAGGGAAAGCAAAGACATCAGAATTTAGGAAGGGGAAATCCTCATTTATATGAGCTGGGGACTGTGATGAAGATCTTACCCTTCCATTTAAAGCATCGATATCCAACTCAGCCTTCTTGGCCCACTTCTGCCAAAAATTAGGGTCATCCAAGGAAATGTCTGTTCTGTTCCCAGATGCAACAAAACTGGCCTAGTAAATGTGAAAACATAGACAAATTGATTTCCTAGCTGCATGCTATCCTGATCATATTTTACCAGTTTTTCTCTGAATTTCAATGCACACCTTAGCAAACGTTGAGCCTTTTCCTTCAGACTCAATAGTAATTGTATGCGTTCTCCTTAAGAGAATCTGATCAATATCCTCTTCACAGAACTTAGACCCTTCGTCTTCTTCATCCATGAGAGCTCCATAGGCTCCCTTTCGAAGTAGATCTTCTATTTCCTTTTTAGAAAGCTGTTGCACCTGTAACGTGTAAGAGGATTTTTTGAGATTAGTCAATGTTTATATCTCACAACATTATCCATTTGGTTGTCCTTTTATTTAGTGTTTTAAGAAGTAAGCTTCGAAAATAAAGCTTTGTTGATCAAACAAACATTCATGCTCAAGTCACCTTTGAAAGGAGAACAGTTGACAACTAAGTTCTTACAGCGACGTTATACATGTGGTTTGTATGATTTAATAATTCATTGCCACTGAAGTCCTTTAATTTACCTCTGATGACTACTAGATCTCTTCTGCAAGCAGATTCAATTTACTAATCTGATAAGGACTAAAGCAAAAAAGACCCCATCAAAACAAAATGATTAAAACAGACTGCTGGAAAAGTCCAGAAAGTGCCAGGAGCAACACAACGTAAAGATGGAATGAGCATGGGAAGGAGGGCTGAGGAAACAAGACTCTACCAGCCCCCTTTTGGCAACACACCAGCCATAAGATGGGCTGAGATAGTTTACGTAGCCTTGCTCTGCATTAACCCTACTTTAGGATGCAGGCCATATTCCATCTGAAACCACTGTTCTCCAGCAAAAATACAAGTCAGAACTGTGTAGCACATTAATATCATCTTTCAGACGTCATGCACTTTAACATCTTAAATTCTCACCCCATTTGTGGCATTCTCTCTTCCGCTCATGGATTGCAGCACGGCTTTGTCAAGGCCAAGCTTTAAGCTTGCTTTGTCAAACATTTCCCTTTCGTAAGAGTTTCGTGTTATCAACCTGTAAATTTTCACCGATTTGCTCTGTCCTATCCTGTGGCATCGTGCTTGAGCCTGGCGGAACAAAGACAGGTGTTTGGTTACACACAGCAAGGGACAACATCAACACTGCTCTTGCTTTCTATCTGCATGATAAACTCCATGTTTTTAAGAAAGCAACAACAGAATTTCCTTTCCAAGGAAAGAAAATTACAAAGCAAGAAGGCAGAAAAAAAAAATTCAATAGAATCATCCCTTCTAATATTACCTGGAGGTCATTTTGGGGGTTCCAGTCTGAATCAAAAATGATGCAGGTATCAGCAGCAGTGAGATTAATGCCCAAACCTCCGGCCCTTGTACACAACAGGAAAACAAACCTATCAGAGTCAGGTCTGGAAAACCTGTCAATAGCTGCCTGACGCAAGTTGCCTCTTACTCGGCCATCAATTCGTTCATACGGGTACCTGAAATAAAGAGACATTATAAGGAGAATTTTACTGCAAATGCTTTTGTATTTGTGATATATATATCTATGTATAGATATATATAAAATAACATAGATTAAAAGGGAAAAGCATGCAATGCCACTTTAACACCAGAACTACAAGAAATGCAGTAACTGTTCCTGCAGCATCTGCCTTCGATGGTGGAGGAGGCCCTACGTTCTCTCCTGCTTTGCAGCTTTCAGTAAAGAACAGGCTCTCCCTCCACTGAATAAATGTTCAGGCTTGGGCTCAGTGCTCTCCAGCAACTGAAAAAGAGTAACCTAGCAGTAAACTAAGAGGTCCCACATTACAGGGATGCTTCTCCCTTAAGTCAGGTCACCACAGAAAATACCATAGGGCATTCGTTTTAATTCCATCCCTTTACAATACAGATCCAGATTAAACACTGTGGCCACCGAGGAAAGCTGAGTTTATTTAGAACCGAGTTATATTGTTGCTCTCACCGTCTTTGAATGAGGTAGTCTTCCAGTATGTCCAAGCAGCGCACCATCTGGGAAAAGATAAGCACCCTGTGGCCACCAGCCTTCAGTTTTGGCAGCAGCTTGTCAATCAGCACTAGCTTGCCAGCAGCCTGGATCATTGCCTGGAGCTGAAAATCTGGAGAGTCGGCATTGTGTGTTTCTTTAAACTCTTCCAAAATTTTCTCTTCAGCACCTGCAAAGATTGGACAGCAAAACATGAGCCCCGCAAAGGTTTTTATTAATAAACAATGAGTTGCCTTCGATACCTAGTAGAAGCTACAGGAATGTTTGCAGCATTATGTGAATAAACATTTACGAAAAACATTATGCTTAAATTTAAAGCAAACATATACGCAAGAAGAGCATAAATAAATAACAAAAATTTGAGTTTTTTTAAGGGGGTAAAACCTTTTCTAAAAGAATTCATACAATCAGTTGATGCACACAATTGAATGAGAAATTAAGAAAAAAAGTTGAAAAAGTAAAATGTATTCTAACAGATCAAATGGATTTTATTTCCTTTTCTAAATAGACATAAAAGAGAAATATCTTTTTCCACAGGACAATACAAGAAATCACATTTGAATTCGTGCCCCTAAACCAGGCGTAAACACGAAGATGACTCAGATTTCCTCCTTTCCACTGTTAACTACAGAGAGAAAATCTAAACAATAAAAAAACTCTTTGGAAAAATAAGTAGTAGTGAAATTATTATTTTACACTTTATTTAGCTTTCTTATCCCACTGAATATATTCTTTGTTTAGTCTGTTAAAGCTATGTCATATATATTTTTTTTTCTAAAATTAATTAGAAGTTCTTCCTTGCCACACTCCTTTTACCTTTTACTCCTACTACATGCTAGGAGTTTCCAGGAAAAAAAATCATTCAGAGCTTCAGTTAACCAGATTGGTGTTAACATGTCATGGCGCCGCTGTTACCTGAAGACTGCGGCTCAAGTTCAAGTTTTATCCGTGTTCCTCAACCTCTCTTATCCCTTTCTGAATGTCCCTTCTACAAAAAGACTGCTCAAAGCAGTATCAGATGGTTATTCTGGGTTATGCAAAAAGCTTGGCATCCTCCTTTTAAGATTTCACACCCAGAAAAACAAGCAGTTTTGTTCTTTTTCAGTTTCTTTGATTTTTTTTTTTTTAAACCCCGTGTCCTAGAGCAGCACAGCACTCAGCTCTAGCACTGCTTTCGAGTCACACAAGCCAACGCGGGGGGGGAAGAGCGAGCGCTGCAAGCGAAACAAGCAGCTCCCTGCCAGGCTTCTGCTGAGCCCTGCGGCTCAGTGGGCCCCATCTGAGGGGACTGGGCTTCAGTCACGGCCACGCTCGTGCTGGGGGGAGCCACAGCCCTCAACTGCTCCCGCTATCAAAATCTAGCTACTCCGAGCGTTACTGGTCCTTTACTGCGGACCATCATCTGCCATCACATCGGCCCAGCATCGCACTCCCCACGCCCAAACCATTCCCTTCCTACCACCCCACCTCCGCCTTGGAGTCTTCCTAACCAAAAATGATCTAAGAGACTTCCTTGAAACTTGCCAGCAGCTGTTATTCCACAGAAAACACACCATGTTGTATCAAAATAAATTCTAAACACAAACGGTGTTGGTGCTTGTGCAGGAAAGCGGCAAATGGAGAGGGAAGCGAGAAGGATTCGGGGAGAGCTTCACAAAGCAGCAGACTCGAGAACTCGCCTCAGTGAAACAGGTTCCTCCGGAGCCCGGGAAGGCGGCGGGGCCTCCCGGGCCTGTGCGCTGCCTCTCAGCACGGACCTGTTGGTCACGGATCAGCAGGACAAAACCCGAGGCCCACACAGTCACAGGAGGGCAGGGTGTTCTCTGGCCTAGAATTAACACAGTGCTGCTTTGCTAAGGCCCATCCTCCATAATAATAGCAGTCAGGATTTATTAATTTTTCCCTCCCGTCAGCTCGGCCCAGCCACCATGTTGATGTTAGTCACAAACCATTACAGAGCTCTCACGAGATCCTCCCCTCTACCTTTTTCCCCCCAGACAAAAAGGGCTAAGTTAAAAAGCACTTCAAGTCACATCTTCTGTCTAGACTTCCTTCTCCAGCAAAAAGGCTATGGTTAAGAAACACTCATCCAAAAATACTCAACATTTCCTATACAGGCAGCTGGACCTCACCAGTCATACAGACACCAAAAGAAACTAATTTGTAAGGAGGAAAAGAAAATCCAAAACAAACCAAACAAAACTGATACATGGCAACACTGAAAGCCCCTACTTCTGACCACTACCGGACAAAACAAAGTAATAGCAAAACAGCCACTTTTTGTCCGTGTAGCAAACATGAAATTTTGAAATTCAAGAATACAGGAAATTGTGAAAGCAGGAAAATAAAAGCATAGATTAAAATTTGCTGAAAACCAAGACACATTAAAAACACCAATCTCAGAAGCCTATAAGCAGAACTATTTTCCAATAAACTCATTTATATAGGAGATTAGCTTAAACCAAAACAAAGAGCCCACAAACAAAAAAACCATCCCAGAACCACAGAGCCACTGCAAGCTCCTCTGAGCTGGAACACAGCCCTCCAGCACAGTTGGGTTCAAGTGCTCTGCAGTAGCTGTCACGTCTTCAGAATAATTACTTGTGCTTGGAATATAACCAGATGTTATTTGGTCCATCAGTGTAAGTATCTTTCCACAGTTAAAAAAAAAAAAAAAAATCAAGAAAAAATTTAATATTACTCAATGCATCTAAGCATCTTTTTACCAGCACTCAACACCGTGCACTGCAACAACTCCAGTCTTTTCATCAGAAATAAAAGAAACAAAAACTTGATAACACTAATATTTTTCTCTGCCAACGCTAGGAAACCTTGGGGAAAAAAAAAAAGCAGTAGTTATGTTTTCAAAACCAAAATAGTCTTAACTAATAGATAACTAAACCTAGGAGAACCTGAAAGGTTGTGTCACTATTCTTCTCCAAAGAGATTCATAAAACTGACAATATATTTATGCAATCATCTAACACTGCTTTTCTCATATGAATTTTATGAAAAGAAATAAAAATGACTCTCTCGAGACATCAGAACAGAATTTCTAAGATACTGAATCTTCACAACCATTTTTGAGATCAGAGAAAAAAATAACATAGAAGGCCTACCATTAATAAGGTATGGATGATTGCAGCATTTCCTTAGTTCCATCATAGTGTTTAAAAGATTAGGTACATTTGCCTGACCTCCACCCTTAGAAAGAAACGTGAAATTCTTTTCCAAAATAGCACGGTAGTATTTCTTCTGAATATTTGTCAGCTCAACTTCAATGATAGTTTCTTCTTTGGGGGCCAGGTTCTTTTCTACATCCTCCTTGAGACGTCTCAGCATCATGGGCTTCAAAATAGCTTGGAGTTTTTGCACCTAGGAAAAACACATCAATAAACAACTGAACTGCAACTGTAAAGCTCCATATCTGCTCCTAGAACTCTTAGCTTTTTCCCTTAGTTTTGAGATCCACTGAAATAATGTATTTTATAAGCCCTATTCTCAAAAGGAACACATTTTACTTGGGAAAAATTTTAAAGCATTGCCAAGAAATTTTCAGGTTTCTGGGTTTTTCAGGATAAGCAGCTTGAAAATATATGCTGCAAATCCCAGAAACCTGAAAATTGCATAAAATTAACTAATTTTTGAGAAGTTTTGGTAAAGCAACACAAAGGTGAATATTTGACAATTGTTTGCCCTGAAATCAGTCATCTCCTCCTGCTAGGTTGCTGTACACAGAACCAAAAGCATAAGACACTCTGTCCTGCATTCTTATCATTCCCTAAAAATAAAGCAACTTCAAGGGAAAGGAGATAAATTAGTACAGAGGGTAACGAACGAAAAAATCCCAAATATGGAATAAGAGTGCAAGGAATAGAGGAGAAAAATCCAAGTTACTAACACTCTATCTAACACTAACACACTATAATCTCTCCCTTCATTTCAAAGATAAATCAAAATTCCCAAACGTCTAGGAGTGTGTCCACACAAAAAGCAGTTCTTTTCTAAGCTGCTGGCTGAGGGCATTGCTTTAGTTATAGCTGCATGTCCAAACTTCCCAGCTCCGTCCTCCTGACATTTTGAGCAGGGAAAGCTGTGCTGAGAGTTAGGATCTATTAACTCCAGCCCCAACACTTCACTAACAGGACTTGGTGGCTTCTGGATCAGAGCTGGCTCAGTGCCAGGCAGGTCAGAGTCCAGGCAGACTGACACACAAGTGCCCACGCAGCCTGCAGAAACATATCCTGCTATTTCCCCAGGACACACTATCATTTTCCAAAAGGAATGGTGGTGTGGGGACCATGGGGGAAGGAGGCAGAGCTGGGTTTGTTTGTGTGTTTTTACTTCATTTCCTATAAAAGGGTCACTCCCAAAAAGCGAAGATCCCAAATTAAAGCACTAGAAATAGCAGAAACTGGAATTTTCAGACATAACCAAGATAGAATTGCCTGCAGAGATGTGTGCCTCCATACAGACAAAACATCACAGGCTGCAAGGGACCAGAGTGAAGTGTCTACATCAAGATGTCACATTTGACTGGCAGTTAGGTGGTTTCCTTCTAGGGTGTTTGCCTGTTAACTACGTATCAGAGGAAACTAAGTTATATGTATCTTCATTAGTGGCTTTCACACTTGAGATCTAAAATACTTTGTGGCATGAAGGTTTTTTTTATTTTATTTTGATTTATCCACTTGTTTCATGAGACAGCCTTGATAAAACTATTAGTTTTATCAAAACCCAACAAATGAACAACAACAAAAACCCAACACCAACCAACCAACCAAACACTCCTGGTTATTGTTTTCTTGCCCACCAGATTTCAAATATGTTCCTACTTGCACAGAAAATTGAAATAAAACTCCCAATATTAACTCCAAAGAACTTGCAGAGGACAATCCCCTCAGTCCTATACAGACCACCATGGGAGAATGTCAGGTGACAGTTTCATTCCATTAGGGGGGAAAAATATTTTTTTTTTTTAAGTGTTTTCATCTACCATTATGAGAATATCCTCCCCCAATTTTCAAACACATTTTAATAAGGGGAATTTTTCTCCTTTCTGCACAACTAATCAACAAAAGAACAAAAACAGCAGTAAGACAAAATGACTTTGGCTAAAAACCACAACAAAACAAACAAAATACAGAGAATGAAAAAAATATTTTAAAAGTGCTCTTTGGAAAAGAATTTATGTTTTTTACCTTTATTACTTGTAAAAACAAGTAACAAAATTTGGATACAGTAAAATGGTTAAATTCACAATATCTAAATAGAAAAGACAACCTGCAGAAGCAGCTTACCTGTTCTTCAGTTTTCAGATCACCAAATTCTTGCATGAACGTGGTTTCTGATGGGAACCGACCTGGTTCCAAGAAGTGAAGCAAGCTAAATAGCTCTTCCACTGTATTTTGCAAAGGGGTTCCAGTAAGCAGCACTTTATGTTCCTGAAAAAAATAAGAAAGACTTGTCTAGTAGTGTGCCTAGATTTATTTTCAACAGTGAAATACACAACATTTTTATATTTTCTTCATGTATTCTTGCTTGCTCCCCTCCACCTGAACTCTTTCAAGACCCACAGCTCTTTAATACACTGGAGCTGATACCCCGGCCTCCCTTCAGAGATTGCCTAGCAAAATACTTCACACCTGGGGCTTGGGGCAAGGTGGCCCAGGCCTGCAGTGTCCCAGTTTCACATACACAACAGGCTTTAAGGGGGAAGGTGCCCGCTGTGCTTGCCCCTCACCTCCAGCACCAGCCCCTCCTTAGCGCTGCCTCCGGGAGGCCTCCGTGCGGGAATCTCTTTGGGGCAGGTGGGAAGTTCTACCATGGGAAGCCTGAAGCAGAGCCCTATTCTCTGCCTACACACCACAAAGCACAAAACTGCAGAAAGAAATGTTATATATTGCTTTAAAATCTCTACAAGTAACCTCTAAAACTGTGTTTAAAAATAATCATTTTCTCTTTAAACACGGTTTTGTCTGTTTTCCATCGATTAGCAAATGGAAAAAGGAGAGATAATATTAAGATCATATCCAAGCAGCCCATTAAAACCTAAGGTCCTGTCCTGCTAGTCACTGCAAAAACAAAACACACCTCTTTCCATAAGACCTCACCACAAAATCTCCCAGACAACAAGGAAGAACAATATTGTTTCCTTAGGATACAAGGAGCTCTAAGAGGTTAAGTGGCTTGGCCAAGGTCAAACATGATTTTAGCAGAGCACAGAGTAAAGTGAGAAGTCTCACATCTCTGTCTCTAGCCAGCACTATAAACCCATCTTTCCTCTGCTTGCAACCACAATAAATAATAAATTGTATACAACATTTCTACAAACTTTTGATCATTAAGCTTCAATACTACTTTGAAAAAAAAAGTATCATTTAAAACGCAGGGAAACAGAAACCTATAGGTTGTATAGACCACATATGTATAGATCACCTGTGCTTGCAAAAACTAAAGTTTATGTCCCTTATTATTATGAATTAGGGGTTGAGTTCCAGATGTTAATTAAGTATGACCAGGTTATTCTCACTTAAAAAAAAAATGTGACAAAATGCAGACTTTTTTGCCTTGTTAATGATAAGCTCCTTCATAAAAGCATCCTCTTATTTTTCTGTGTGATTAATACTACATATTACTTCATTACAGCTGCATAATAAACTAACATTAGGGCTAACATTCAGAGCAATTTAAGTCTCACATCAGCATTTGGTCACTTAGCAACATTATTAAGTAGACCCTTAAATAAAAGTAAAGATGGGAATAAGGAGGATAAATTATTTAAAAACAGGGAGAGAGAAGGAAAAAAAAGATTTATTTCTTGGGAATCTCTTAACAGAAACCACACAAATCTACTTTTAAATGAACAGAAAGACTGATGAAACCCCACTCAAAAATGGAAAGTATGAATAAGCTCCCAGATCTATGAAAGGCCATCAGCTGCACGCTCTCATACTCCAGAGCATTTGATGCTTGAGAAGAAAAAACTCTTAACTTTTGATGAAGCTGCAAATCAGGAGCTAAGTAAACACAGAGAAGGCAAACGCAGACGATGTGCACACTGACCAGATCCATCATCTTGAGCCCTTCCAAGAGCTTGCAGTTCCTGTTCTTCAGCCGGTGGGCCTCGTCGATGACCACGCAGCGCCAGGGAATGTTACGCAGCTCCGGGCAGTCGGTCAAGATCATTTCGAACGTCGTGATAATGGCATGAAACTTGTAGGACCCTTTTATCACACGACCCTAAAAGTAAAAACCCAAGTAAAATTGCTGGCGAGGAAGAGAAGAGGATTTTTTTCATTTTCAAAATGCACTTTTAAAACACGAGAATGACAGGAAAGATATTCTAGGTAAATGAAGTCGCTAGCACTGGCTCAGTAAAGGATGCAAGTGTGTAAGTTTACTTCACGCTAGTCATGTTTTCCAATCCTGTAAAAAGACCATATAATCACTGCACATTCATTACCAAAATGCTATACAAGGGCTTCAGCTGTAATATGTATGGATTATACTAATGCTGTGAAACAGTATTGTATTGCCACAATATTCCACTTAAGACTTTGTCAGGAGAATTAGCTTTTTCTTTCAAATTAAAATTTCACAGCATTAGTATAATTGTGACAATCCTCCTAAACAACCAAATAAGCCAAAAGTACGTTAAGGCTTCAATTTTCTGAATAGAAAAAGCATTTTGCTCCCAATAAACAGTAATTTATTCTTGATGGACAGCAAGTACTCAAAGCACCTACAAAATTCTAGTAAACAGTTCTGAAGAGAAGGATATCTCTGAAGTCATCGCTGAAGAATATAAATATATGCCTTTGCATGCATTGCCCTGATAGTTTTGTTACTTTTTTTTTTTTTAAGGAAAATTCAATAGCGTGATTTAGCTGATATCTGGCATCATCTGAAGATACATTTATTCCTCCTTTCCTCCCCCTTTTCCTCACTATATATGTTGCTAGCTGAGGATCCTCTTTTTCAAAGCTGATACTAAGACGCTATTTCAGAAAAACCCTGAATGAGGTTCTCTGAAGATGAAGAACTCAACATCTTTCTGATCGTTCTGCCATATTTCTTCCTAGCCCTGCTCAAAGGAAAAACAAAGTAGCTTTTGGCTATCTCCAGCGGCACTGGCTCCACATGGGGACACTGTCTCCAAGAGGCCTGTCCTTACACAAGTCCAAAGCTAGTCCTGCTTCAAAAACAGAGAATGTGCCATAGGTTGTACACAGAATAAAAGAAACAGTTTACAGTTAAGGGACCATTTTTTCCCCTCAATGTGCAAGACTGTATCCTTTTACAAATGCCCTGTACGTACTATCCCCTCAGAGCCGGGAGGATCACAATTGGCTCCTTCCCATGACCGAGAAACCCAGTCTCCCAACCGCCCCTTCACTCTGCATAGGCCGGTCAACAGGCAGCAAAAGCAGCCAGGACCTGCTCAACAGGGCTGGTTCCCAGCGTGTTCCAGAAACATGTATTCTCTCAGGAGGAAACAGAAGTGGTTCCCTAACAAAACAGCATGCAAAGATACACTACATGGGTAACTTGGAAGGCTGAGAGGCTGGGATCTTCTCCGGAGCCAGCTATGTCACGATATTACTGTCAAGGTATGAGAAATATTTGAGGGGGGAACACTTCCAGTAGCGCAGAGTCCCTTTGTGTCACAACTGCATCAGCAACTTATTTGGTTGCTGGTTTTGTCCAGGTGTGCACAGCACCTTGTCCTGCTCTCTAAAAGCCCTGTGACTAGAGAATGGGTGGGTGCTTCTGGAGGGTGCTGTGCCCAGCACTGCCCAGAAGGGATGGGTGTTTCTGGAGGGTGTCCTGCCCCAGTACTGCCCAGGGGGTGGGTGTTTCTGGAGAATTCTCTTCCCCAGCACTGCCCACAGCGGGTGGGTGTTTCTGGAGGCTGCTGAGCCCCAGCGCTGCCCTTCGAAGCTGCTCAGACTTTCACAGCACTGACTGCCTTTCTGAGGTACTGCCCAGCTGGAGGCCTCCTGTCACGTTAAGACTGGAGCTGTCCCGGCTGCCAGTGCCCAGCTCGCCCAGGGAGCAGAAACGAAGCCGCCCAGGACTGCTCTGCTCGGCCTCTCCCTCTTCCCTCACCTCCCACCTGGGCTCCCCAGTGGTGGGGTGCTTCGCAGGATGTTGCACTGAGCTCTGCACTTAGTGCCACAGGGCGCCCAGACCGCTGCCCCGGGCCAGTTCCCAGCAGGGGCAGGGAAGGGGCCCCAGGGCAACTCCATGGTGCACCCAGGGCCGACGGCCCCAGGAGCAGCCCCTCGCTCCTGCCTGAGGCTCCACACGAGCCAGCCTGGGAGCACAACCAGCACTAAATGCCTCTCCTGTGCCAGGTGCTCCAGCCGTTCCTCGCTGCGGGAGCCAACGGCTGCCGTGGCCATCGCAAAAGAAGAGTTAAGAACATGCAGCCGTAGAGAGGAAGAACAAGCCGAAAGAAACGCCTCCCTGCAGCAACAGCCTTTAGAGCAATACCCATGGCCGAACGATTGCCAGCCACAGAT
>JAVCKT010024912.1:0-10642 GCA_032273925.1 Rhynchotus rufescens | reverse complement strand
AAAAAAAACCTTTTTAGCATTCACAGAATGATAAAAAAAAAAAAATCCCTTCAGGAAAAACTTGCCTTTTTGAAAATAAGTTTTATAAGCTCCTACATGTTCAGGGGCTTGGGAAAAACAGCTAGAAAAGTGACAGGCAATGTTCACAGGAAGATGGATGTGATTCCGCCTCCAGGGGAAAATTTAGGCACCCAACCAAAGAGAAACCCCCTGCAAACCTTCACATCAAACAAGAAAAGGAAGTGTGCAAAGAAATGAAACCCATGTTTAAGGCTATGAAAAGGGGATTAGTTAATGCTTGAGTTTTACCTGGTGCTCTAGTGAGGCTAATGAGTGAAATCAGTGCAGGGGGGCACCAAGCTAAGCTCCAAGCTGGGCTCAATATGGGGCTCTTTGCAATGGTCAGTCTGGGACATGGAAATGCATCCAGCCCCATTTGCTACAGTGAATTAAAAATACCTCAGTTTATATTAAATATCAGCCAAATGTTAATTTAGATTGTATATTCTCCTGTGCAAATATGTTATTTTAATTTCCCCCAAAAGCTAAAAAAAGAAGCTTTTTTTTTTTCTGATTTGATATACATAATGTAAGCTGGCAGTATTAGTGTAAATGTTTCTATTCATGGTTTTCCAAAACTTTCTATTAGAAGTCTTTGAAATTAAACACCCTTCTTTTTATCATATATTACTTCCTCCCCTGGAACTATTCCGTCTCTGTGCAGAGATCCCATTAGGCTTTTAACTTTGATATGAAAAAAAAAAAAAGTGATAAAAATGTATTGATGTTTGAACACCATCCAAAGCAGTCCACTTCAAAACCAGCATACACACACATGCACACACTTTTTGTGAATGGAAAAATGGGAAGTTGATTTATTGGTTGCGGGGAAAAGCTTTGCATAGGTATTTACTACATTTAATGGACCTCTTTATGGCTCTGCATATATCCAAAATCAGTGGTGTTTGTGACAACAGTTAAGAAGAGATTTCCAGGAGAATGGCCTTAAATAGACCACAGGTCATTTGTAGGCAGAATTGTTAGTTCCTTGTGGCAATCAAGTTGCACAGGTTGATGGTGGTGCTAGTTGCACCACAGTCGATATCAAAGAGGAAAAAGTAGATATAAAAGATATATGGCCCTATTATTTTTATTCGATATTGCCAGATAAACATATTGGCCATGTAAGCAGCACACTTTTCTGTTCCTTCTGTGGAAATGCATGCAAAGATGACCCGGAGAAGGATGTTAAATCTACCATATTTAACATGTATTCCACACTCACACCTGCAAGGAAAACCAAGCAAACATTTCCAATGGTAATCTAGATTAAAAACCAAATTCAGGAACCTCAGAACTGATTGCATTAAAATAAAATAAACTGCTTGTATTTGACGTAAATGAAAGTGTTTAATTTGGCTCTCGTGCAATGAAACAGTTACACATGGAAAAAATGGTTGCAGCCTCTGTCCTAATAAATGTGAAGCATCATTATTCTCTATCAGCTCAATATCTATCCTCTTCTATTAAATTCTTTCAAAATTTCTTTCTTTCTTTTCTTTCTTTTTTCTTTTTTTTTCTTTTTTTTTCTTTTTTTTTTTTTAAACTAATCTTTTCCTGGCAGTGCAAATCAAAAGAAATGCTTGGTGGCTATTGCTTTGAAAACAATCAGTAGATTTTAAGATCTGTCAACAACAAGAAAGCAGAAAAGAGAAAATTACAGGCTGTTTTAATTGCAAACTAGGAATTTTATAAACAAAATATACACGTGTATCATTTATAATCATGATCCATGCCAGTGCAATAATTATGATAAATCCTTTGTCAGCCCTGCTAAGAAGTCTTTTATGAAGTAGTAGGAAATTAATGCACATTATAGACAATGGCTCAATAAAATGCTTTCCAGCTCCTCTCACATATGGAATTCCGCATGGGCTGTAATCAGATGTTCCCCAAATCACACTTTTTCACTGTTAAACTCCTTGACAGTTTAACATAAACAAGCACTGAATTCATTAAGTTGCATTTTTAAGCTTTCTAATTAACTCAAACAGCTGAAGCTGGAACCTTCAAACATATGTTAAAGGCTTAATTTCCAAGGCATAAACCACTGTAGGACCTGCTCATTATTAACATTTGAGGTGTTCAGCAAAGTACCTTTCCTCGTCTTGTTCTTGACAGTTCTGCAAAATATAGCCTTTCAATATTTTAACATAAAGAAGTCAGCAATATGTTAAAACATCTCATTTTTAAAATGAAAAGATTTATTGCCTTTGAATTTGGCAGGTTAGGCATCACGCCTTGGCTCTGAACGCTGCTGGCTCACGTCCATATGAAGCAAGCAACCATCACAGACCACAAAAAGGACCCAAATTCGTGATATGCGGTTGCTCTAAAGATGTTCCTTTTAAACTCAACCTGTAGTTTCAACTGTGTTGGGCTTGAGATAGCCACCTTTTAACTGCTAAGTAAGAAATAATCATTTCCACTTAAGGGAATAGCTTGAGTTTGAGCTGAGGCAGACATAGAGTTGGTCCAGCTAGAGGACCCTCTGGCCAGATCATCATGTCATGGGCACATGGACGGAGTTAATGGAGATATTCTTGTCCCACCAGCAATGTTTACTATCAGAAATCATCCCAACAAGCCTGCTCTGACCTGCTACTGACCAAGGAAGCACTGACCCACGTTTTGGTGGGGCCCACATTGCTCACCATGGGTGACAAGTTGTCCCCTTCACATTTCAGCAATCCAGGCTCCAGGTGCTCAATCCTGCTGGTAGGTTTACATAAGAAAGGCGAAGGGGAGAGGAAATGAAGTAAAGCACCATCAGCAGAACTTTCATGTGGGTTTGGTTCCCAGGAAGCCACTTCCTCTGTTTGCACGGGCCGCGACTGGGAATGTGGCTGCATGCGGACTCCCGCTCTCAGCTAATTTAGCCCAGCCAGAAAAGCCATAGCACCCAACTAAAATTAAAGGAGGCATTTCTTTTCTTATTTATTTGTCTGGATTCTGCTGTCACGGAGTTTTTGATGCATGGGAATTCTCCTCCTCCTCTTTTTTCCTTTCTGCAAAGTCTATTTGCAAGAGTTGGCTTGCGTGAGGGAAGTGGACTGGTAACCAACACAGAATATCTTTTTTTTTTATGAGCATCTATTGATACAATATAACTACAGAATAAATAAATAAAAAAAGCACATTGCAATGATACGAAGACCATTGAAGTCAAAAGAAAAAAAAAGTTTTATTGGCTTAACTTTCTATTTGTAGACCTTGCTGCTGCAAAGGCTGTAAGTGTAGGTTTAATGCTAAGCCTTGGAATGGTTTAATTGGAATCAATAGGATTCCAGCTTCTTATGAACCTTATGCATGTGCTTATAAACTTTGCAAAGTCAGCACTTTAGTGAGAGTTCCTGCATATTAGTGTACAGCACGGTGGAAAACTGAAGGTTAGAGTGAATTGGATCCAAGCACTGGATCGCAAATTGGCGTGCAGTTAATTAGTATTAACAAATTTTCCACTGTGGAGAAACCCTTAAACATCTGCCATGGAAGACACACAGGCAGCAAGGTTTTAACTGGATTCCATGACTACTGGGAGGTTCTTATAAATCCCACATGGTTAAAACATAAAGAAGTGAAAATTGCTTGACTACATTAAAGCATCAGTCATTATCATAAAAATCCTCCCAAGTAGATTAATTTTCCAGTTGTTTCCGCATGAGAAGAGAAACACTTTTATGCTCTACCCTTCCAGAAGCCGTCGTTATTTTCCACCGCCACCGACAAATCACATGGCTTTAAACCAGAAAATCCCTCGTTTTTCCCCATGTACAGATGTTTGCAAAAGCTTTAGGTTGCCTCAGTCCATAGCGCCTCCATGAAGAGAGTGTTTACAAGACTCAGCTTCAGGATTACGGGCTCCCCTTGTTTGCAGCTGTGAAAACCAAAGATGGTTAGAGAGGAGTAAAGGCAAAAGCTGCAATTTCTACCGTGTCCCCAAGGTAGACCTAAGCCAACCTGAAACTTGAAGGAGGCCACATGTAACACTCTAATAAAAAAGTAAAAAGGATGGATATTTTGCAAAGCATCCCCAGAATGTCCTGTGAAAAGCTACAGGTTGTCAGGACACTGCTCTGGGGACATTGCTGCTGTGCAGAAGAGTATGCTTGGACCTGTGGTTGCATCTAAGTGTGTTGTAGGCAAACATGGAGCAAAATAGCTGCTTAAATTTCTCCCATCCTGACCTGTCCTCTCCATAGGAATGTGTCTTTGCAGGAGACCAGAGAACAATTGCCAACAATTCTTCTTACTGGACAGTTTAACCTCTTCTTCTGCTCAGGAATATTCCTAGGCCAGCTACTGTGTCCTCAAAACACATCTGAGTAAATCCATTTGATAACTGTTTTTCCAGGTATATATATATTACGAGGACTTCTGTTCTGAAGAAAAATCATGAGGACTAAATGAAGTGAAAGAAAGGAGAAAATTATTAATGAGGAAGAAAAATAAAATGAATCAGCCCCTTCCTGTATATTCTTTTAGTGGCTACAGCTCTCAAAATCTCTTCCAGAAAGAAAGTGAAACCACCAGCATGG
This sequence comes from Rhynchotus rufescens, assembly GCA_032273925.1. NCBI lineage: Eukaryota > Metazoa > Chordata > Aves > Tinamiformes > Tinamidae > Rhynchotus > Rhynchotus rufescens. The sequence continues at coordinate 6,044 of JAVCKT010024912.1, read as the reverse complement.
TCTGGAAATGAAGGACAGTTAGCAAGGAGCTGCTTTTCCCAATTGTAAGGTCTTTTTAGGGATGTGATGACTTCTTTGGCACACAAATAGACCCAAAAAGCAGTTGGGGGGTCCCAACAACTTTTACTTTCATTAGGAAACCATATGCTGCCTTGCTGGAGTAGTTCTGCAAAACCGAGGGGGAAATGTAATGAGTTCAGCATTTTCATATCATTCTAATTTTCGTAGCTGATATTTGAGATAAAAGACAAAGCCAGCCTTGCTTTCAGTTCAGAGGACTCTCTGTACCACGGCTTCACTTTTCTGAAATACTGATCAAAGCAGAGCTGTGAAATCTTACTATCCCATTGCTAACTGCACTGTTGACTTTGTGCATACTTCCAAAATCCCTGCTTCCCCTTAGACCTTTTGACCATCTTATTAAAGAAAAAAAAAAAAAGATATTTGCATTTGATACTGCTCAGTACTTACTTGCTAGAAGGAGACTTACCGGGGAGCTGAAACATGATTTCCCTGTTCTGTAATTAAAAGAAAAAAGCGTTTGCATGATACCTCTGAGCTTGCCCTGCTCCGAAACATGTGTGATTGCATCCTGCCCACCGCGCGGGATGCAGCTCATTACCCCAGGAGCAAAACCCCCCTCATCAAAGCCTGCAGGAAGGGAGGCTCACGAATTTTCCCCTTCAGATTCCCTGATTATATTAATCCCAGAAGCTCTGAGCTTCATTTTCTCCCCATCTGGGACAGGAATCCAGCAGGGAGAAGTTCAGGGTGCCCGAATGTTTCCATAACTGCCTTGAATAACTTCATGCCTTTCCTCTCAGCAGCTGTGTGGCTGAGTGTGGCCGTAGGGCTTTCCACACCAGGTCAAGGCTGTCCCCTCTTCCTGGGGAGAGGAACCAGGTGGCCTGAGGCCGAAGGCAGCACTGCCCACATAGTCTTGCCACCTGGGTCAAGGAGCTCCTCGTTGTGTTCTTTCCCATAGTCTTATCCCTCTGGAATTTGGCTTTAAATAGAGCAAGGAAGGAGACAGGGTGATGGGGAGGTGACATTGAGGAAAGAGTGACCAGCAGCAATGATGAATTTTCATCCAAGCTTCTTGACAGCCTCTTGCTTGGGTGGCAACATTTGGGGAGAAGAACGATGCGACCAGTGAAATCAAGAGCATCCTGCTGCTCTCCAGGTGGTTTCCCTTAGAGAGAGGTATTACAGGAATGTAAAAAACTGCTTTTTTTTTTTTTTTTTTTTTTTTTTTTATCAATTTTAGGAGCCTGTGGGCACCCTGGGATGGGGCAGTGGCAGAAGAAGATCTGAGAGTTGCCCACAGCACCAAGGAGGACCATGCACGTGGGCAGGGGCTTATTGGAGCCACTGCCGTCCGGCTCCGCTCCTTTCTGTGGTCTCCCAACATCAGCCATAGAGTCAATCTTCCTTCTGCAGGAAAAAAAATAGTAGCCTTGACATTCCAAGAAATCCCAAAAGGAAAAAAAAATACTGAAAATTAAATTGGCTGGCCTCCGTCCAACTCACTCACTCATGGGAGATAAATGATTTCGTATGCTAATGACCATTCCCTCAAATCTCTGACATTTTCTTACAATGTACTTAAGCACAGTTTGTTTTGCTTTCTGTCTCCACAACAATTACCAAGATTTATACTTTATTGCTGCAGCGATGCTTGCCAGGACCACACTTCCTTTCCTTTTTAAAGGCGCAGCAATATTGTCCTCTCCGGCGCAAAACGGAGCTCTCTGCATCACCCCCAGCAAAATAAACACGGCTGAACTTGTCTTCTGCACGAGGGCAGGCACTTTCACTAGGCTCTGGAAGCCAAAAAGCCATTTCTGGTTGTTTTTTCCCCAAGAGATTGGTGCACATGGATCAGCAGTGGTGTATACATGAGAAAAATCTGACACCTTTAGCGACAGAATTAATCCTCCCTCCTTTAATGGGATGAAGGGCAGCTAAAATCTCGCACCTTTAGAGACTCTAATTTGTAATTTCTTCAATGTGCTCTTAGAGTGAACAGGATTTCTGCAGCATCCGGATATTTCAGCATCATTCCGGGATCCGAGGCTGTGGCACAGTGGGGATCCATGTGCCCCATCTCACCCTGCAACCCAGGCAGGTCTTGGGTGAGAGCATGCAAAATTTCCCCGTTAGCCCAGATTTTCCTATTCTATTTGTCATGTTGTTAGGAAGGACAATTTTCCACACGTCAGGAGGTGCTGCCTGCAAAAGTGGACGGGCTTTGTGGGCTGATCTAGGCCAAAAAAGACTGTGAATGGTGACGCTGTGGCAGGTTGGACCCTGTCTGGCTTTTACAGACAGAGGGAGAATCCACGGATTGTGGCTTTGGTGGGAACAATTTGCAGTCCATGAGTAATGTGGACCACAGGATTTTTTAAAAAAATAGGAGTCTTAAAAAAGAAAGAAGGGGAAAAAAAAAGGGAGCATAATCAGTGCTTTCCAATACGTGCTGTGAACATCTTGAACAGCTCCTTTACCAGAAAGGCTGCATTCAAATAAATTGTACCAGTCTGGACATGAAAAAGCTTGGAAAGATGGTATCCACAGATACCTCTATTTCAGGATTGTGACTCATTTGCATGGGTTTTGCGAGAAAAAATGCAGGGTGGCCATGGTTGGAGGCCAGGGTATACCTTTCTTCTCTTCTTTGAGCTGTTTAAAATAATACGTAGGCATTTGGCAATACCAAGGAAACTTTGGTAGCCAGCTGACTTATCCCCTACTTGAAATACTCATTATTTAGGCTATGTGCATTATTTATCATAGAGCAAAAAAAAAATTATTCATGATCATTTACTTTACTGATTATAATGATGGGCTCAGCCACAGAAATAAAATTTCGATTCCTGATCCCACAGGCTTCCAGTGTGACCTTGGGAAAACTCTTCTTTCACTTCCTTTTGTCACCCAGTACTTTGGAAAAAGAAAAGAAGAGCATGGGATGCTCTTTTGTGGGTGCAAATGACAGCTTTCTGCCAAAATTTGAAGGGAAAAAATGTTTCTCACTTCCACAGCTGATGAAAAAGGAGAGGGATGTGAAGAATGTTTTCAAGATTTTAATAATTTCCAGTGGTTCTGAAGATATTTCACTTTTCCCACCACTAGTCAGCCGTCTCCCATCATTTGTTAGCGTTGTCTTAGAGCATTTCCTTGCTCAAGACTGGGTGCAAACATCTTAATTTAGCACCAGATGAATGGGCAGTCATAATAATGATATTTCACTTCAAAGGTCCTTTCTCTATCCATGGCCAGAACGTCTGACTATCTTCTGCTAAGCTAAAAGAAAAGAAAAATAAGAGACAAAAGCAAAAGCCTTCGCTAACTTGTGTCGAAGCTAAGAACTGTTCATTGGGGATGTTTTGGGGTGAAAGAGTCAAGATTTCTGACTGGTGAGTCTCTTCTTTGCCTGGAGCAGAGGCCAGATTCGTTGGTATCAGACATTGATACCGATGTGAGTGCTCGGGGCTCCGAGGATGCTCGACCCCATCAGCTTGGCTCGTGGTGCGATGGGACCAAGGCCTTGCTGCTCGTGCTGCCATTGAAAAGAACAATAAAGGCTGAGCTCCTCGTCCCCGGGGGAAAACGTAAATTGGAAAATCTTCCCTAAAAATATGGATTATGAAAGTGCATCCATTTCTATTGTTTTGATGAAACATTGTGTTAAGTTAAGAACTTAATCAAACACACATTATTTCTCTCTTGCGGATGAAATTCTCTGGTCTGTGCTACCCAGGTCAAACTAGATGATCTAATGGTCCCTTTGGCCTTAAAATTCTCTGAAACAATGAAACATGCGTTTCATGAATGCAGCTAGATATTTGAGAGAATGAAGTACAAGCTGCACACATTCTAATAATACATCTTGCAAATTCCTACAGCGTTTGTCCATCTTCTTGCCAGGCTGCAGCTGCTGGAGTGAAATGGGGCCCTCAGCATTCTCCCTTGGAAATGAACTTCCAGCTTTGCCCAAAGGAAGGCAGATGCTTTTTTGCAGCCCATTTGACCATTGAAAAGCAAGTCACCAGGGAACCTTGTTCTTCTTTCCCGCCTTGCAGTCATGGACAGTGGAACTCCTGCTGCTCAATGAGACGTCTCATGTGGAAACCCAGACCCGAGGCAACTTCAGCTTTAGTTTTCCCTTCCTCTGCTGTGACCTGCTTTGACACCAGGACACAATGGTTCCTGGAAATGCAATTAATTGCATCTCGTGGAGCACAGCTGGCTTGTCCCACAGCGTGGATGCCCCCCATAAGCATGTGCTCCTCATGCTTCATCCAGGCACTGAAGAAGGAGAGGAGGAGAAAAGGATGTAGCTAATGCCTGGCACACATGGGGTTAAGCACAAAGGCATTTAGTGGATGCCACCAGCAGCAGATGGCACCAGGGGACACGATCCCAGCCCGGCTCCTTCCCTTCCTGACCTCCTTGCCTCATGCCTGTGGATGCGCACGGCCGCAGCGGGGAGCATCCCAGCTATTTGTGTGGAAGACCAAGGGCAAAACAAGACGACTGCAGAGGGATCCCACCGGGAGAAATATCCAGCCCCCCTGCCTAGTCCAGGGCAGGCTGCGATTACCGACAGCGCTTTCCGTATTTCTCCATGGGAAGTGATATATCCTTCCCGAGCCGGGGCCGTGATGGCTCTCATGCTTTGTGGCTACTCTGGGTATGCAGTGATGTCATTTCAGAGAAGGAATCAAAGATTGGCTTCAGTTTGGGAGGTTTTGTTGTTTTGATGATTTTAAACTCTCTCTCTTTTTTTTTTTTTTGCATTCACAATCCACCCCGAGACGCTTCCAAACCAAACCCTCCATTGCCGCTCTCTCCAAGACCTTTCCCGCCACGCTCCCTTTCCTTGCTCCCTCGTTCCCGCTGTCCCGCTGCTGGCACCGAATGCTGGATCCTTACTGGGAAATGGGCAGGTCGCACAGTTTACTGTCAGCCACAGAGACCTCTTTGGCCACGCTGGAGAGAGTCCCATTTTCTGCACCACCTCCTGAAATGTCAGAGGAAAACAAAACACGCTGTGTGTGACTGTAATGAGGCATATTCTGGTCCTGTTTATTTTGTAGGCAAACAGCCACTACCAGCAAGCTGCATTAGCTATAGGTTCCAAAAATCTACTTTACCAAGGACATTGTATGTGAAGGAGAACTGCCAGATTCTCCAGGCTGGAATGTCTGTTTTCCAGGGAACGGGCTTTTTTTGGCGTGTCTTGAGCAATGCAACCAAGGGAGCCTGCCTGAAAGCGATGCGAGGAGCCCAAGTGAGCAAATCAAGTGCCACGGGCGGTAAGACAAGCCCTGAGCTGGTCGCCTCTCCTTCTACTCATTAATCTTATCCCAAAGGAGGAACCGGCTCCATCTCGGCCCAACGCCCGAGCTCCTTTTGGCTTATCGCTCAGCCAAGGCAGTCAGTCAACGCCAGGAGTTTCCATCTCCGAGGATGGGCTGCAGGAAGCCAAAATCTGTCACTTCTTTCCTCTGCTGCATTAGATCCTGTGTTGCGTGAGGTCAAGGTGCTGTGTGTTCATGGGCAGATAAATGACCATTCAGACCACCAAATAGTGGAAATTCAGACGTGAGCATCTATCTGTGGGTCTCAGGTTTTGGCATTCTCCGATGAAGCTTTATGGGGTGATAAGAGCAATAGCTAAAATAAATTTCTAAAAGAAAGTGCTGACTAACTCCATAAAACATCTTTGGGTGCAAATCCATTGCAGTGATTGTAGCTTGTTGAGCTGCAACAGGAACGAAACGGAACAACATTCTTTTTGGGGAAGCAGGACAAGGCAGATTTGCTGCCTTGAATGGCATTCCCTACCTTGGTCACGGAGGCTAAAGTGCTTGGATTGACATAATCAAGGTGAAACAACCTACGTTTTTGAGCGTAGAGCCTAGTGATAGGCACCCAAACAGCACCTGATCTCCAGAAGGCTCAATATGTTGAATATGGATATGTTGGTTGGATATACGTGCTTGCATACATTTGGCTGACTCCCATAGGAGCAGCTC
>JAVCKT010024911.1:0-13279 GCA_032273925.1 Rhynchotus rufescens | reverse complement strand
GCTCTGGTCCACTGAGCCATTTTCCACATTGCTCGTTCCTGATTAGAAAAACATTCCAAACTTTGGGATTGACATTTAAGACTGAACAAAGTTCCAATTTGGTCTGATCAAGGCAAACTTTAACATAGATTGTGTATTTTATCGTATAGCCTCTGTTACCATATTTCTTTTATGAGTGTGAGTGGGAGAGCATTAAGGAAGGCCATAAATCAGAGCAGGCTTCTGATGAGTGCAGGAAATCCTTTATTTTTCATAGAAATTGGAATAAATGCAGATTTATTCATATTGTCTACATTTTCCAAAACATCACCCAAGGAGGCATTTACAGAAGCAAAATGATCAGAAGGGAAAAAATAACCCAAAACCCACTGGTGCCTGAAGCACTAGTTACAAATCATTGCCTCCCACTCATTTAAGATAGGGGAAGAGAAGAACTTTGCATATTTATCTTCATTTATTTATTATTGGGAGAGGGGGAAATAAGGGGAAAATAAACCACACTGTAGAACTGAGACATGAGGCATTTCTCTTAACACCAATAGCGTGCAAGCATGTCCATTGGAAAATAATCTGCCTTTAGTGACTAACTCCCAGCAGAGAACTTGGCTCCTTTCCAAAATGTAAATATCCCTGCGTGTATGCAGGAAATCATTTTCAGCAAGCCCAGAGCTGGTCTAGCAGGATGGGAGATTCTGAGTAGCACCATGCACATATTCTCATTGGAATGGGTTAAAAGGAGCTCACAGCAGCACATTATGGATGACACCGGCGAGAATTTAAGCATGCAGCATAATGGTAAAGCAATTAATAAGAGCAGTTGCTAACAGTTGCACAACGGAGTGTTTTAAAATTCCTGTGCTATTTAACAATATTGTGGAGAGACGCTGCAAAGGGGGAAAAAAAAAGCCTGGCATGGAAGGGACATTCCTTCAGTTCCTCTCAAAAGTTTGAAAAACCTCTGGATAGGAAAATACTATTGAGCAGCCAATTCTTTCCACATTTGGCTAAGCCCAATGCCCAAAATACACAGAACACTACTTCACTTTGAAAGGATTGCAATACTCCTATCTGAGTCATCTGAAAGCAAATAAAATGAGACCTAAACAAATAAACCTAATTGTGCATGGAAACAAATCCAGCTCTCCAGCTTGGCCATGGCTTTGTTTTTGTTAGTTTAAAGCCTACATATGCAGTTTTAGTGGCATCAGGAGTTATACAAATATTGACAACAAATTGCCAAATGTTGTTTTTTTCCCCTCAGTGCACAGTGTGAGGAAGCTGGGGGATGCTTCTAGGAACCTTCCCCAGCACACTGAACTACATCACAGCTTGATGGGACCTGCTCCAGCCTCCTCTCTAAAGGGCAAACACTAACGAGGCTGAGCTTGTTGGTTGTTATCCTCAAACACTTTTATTTTTCGTTCGTGAACTTTGCTGAACGCAAACCCAGGCTTTCGAAACGTAGCTCGGATGTTTGCACCGTGGCCAGGGCATTGTCACATGCTCTGTCCTCCACCCTGTGATTTGTTGCTAGTCTGTGTCATCCTTAACCTGCTTCTGGTGGTTCGGCCAGGAGAGAAACAAATAACCATGACAAGTGAGAAAACCAAGCTGTGCTCTGACACTCTGACACCCTTCCTGTAAAATGCTATTGCCCCTTGGTGGCTGTGGAGAAGGGCAGTCACCATGAAATACAGATCACGCTTATGAAATCCTAGTGACATCTGTCAAAGAAAATAGGAGATTCTGCTCAAGCTCCTCTGAATATGTCAAATCTTGGTCTATTGTGAGCCCAAGTTAGCCAAGATACATTTACATTTGATTTTTAAATCACGCACAGACTTTCCTCTCATACAGAGCTAATGAAACCTTTGCCTCATGTTCACAAGAAACCTATGATTCTTATTATCCTACATAGCCGGATAAAGGGATTTCCATTTTGCAAAAGATAAATTTAAATCATGATGAAAAATTAAACAAAGATTCTTTTTCACACAGAGTAACCCCAGATATCAGACACCTGCATCTTCCTGAGCAGTCAAAAGCCTAAGTGTTAAGACACTGACCTGCAATACTGGAGAGATGAATTCATATCCTTATTCCCTCTAATTCATCCTGAGAATGTAGAATTTGGCCTCATATGTCTCAAAGACAGCCCTAAATGGAACACCCCGCAGTCAACCACTCTCTCAAGCCCAGTCTTTTTAGTCAGAAAATGCATGCTGCATGTAAGAATGAAAGCCCCATTAGAGTTTCATTGCAACTACTCAATTTCCATGAAAAGTTTTACAGATTAGTTCTAACATCTCCCAGCAAAATGTTCTTGCCTAAGTGTACACATCTTAGCTTTTACTGGTATAATGTCTGCTCTTCAGTTATTACAGTATTATGGTCTTAGTGTATCCACTTAGACCTTCTGTATTGCATTTCTTGTCGGGATGTAAGCAATCTTAAACTCTTGCACAGTAAAGGATGAATCATTAAATCAGCAGAAAGAATTATGGAAAACCATGAGAACTTGTGGGTTTGTGAGAAAGAGGAGGAAAAAAAACCCCTCTCCATTTCACTAATTCTGGATGTTCATAAAAAAACCCAGAATGCTTGGGAGTGCTCATGCTGTGAGCAAACACTGAAATACGACAAGGCATCAAGGCACGTTGCGTTACATGATATTCAGACAGCTGCTGTGATGGCAGTTTCAATCCACCAACTGGTGCAACGAAACAAATCTGAAATGTAAAAGCTAGATTTCCACCAAAATATTTCATTAATATTACATGCACGTAAGGCAGGGAACTCAGACTTCTAATCCCCACGGCTACCCTAAGTCACTCTTGGAGGACAAAGCAATACGGCAGCTGCACAGACAGAGTCTCAGAAGATATTCTAGGTTTCAATTTGCTGACTGGAGCATGCAAAATTTCTGTAGCAACGTTTTGTTAGTGTGTTTTCTTTGAAATTTCTTGAAGGGGGAAAATACTCATTGCTTTTCTGTGGAATGCAAGTATGAAATGACTGCACACCAACATATATGATGATGGAGACAAATTTGTATGAACACCTACTTAGTGGAAAGTCCCACCCTGTGCAATAGACCTCAGCGACACACACCAGGTCAGAGGAGGAGAAGAGACCTGCATCTTTTTCCGCCCTAGATTGCAAGCGAGGGACTAACCAACATCCATAACCTATGCCATCCTCGAGCCCAAAAAGCAACCTCTTCCCTTCCAAAGCCCCAAGAGCCAGCCTAGGAGCAGAGGGCAGCAAGGGAGTGGGTTTCCATAAGCCCTCACAGGAGATGCAGATCCACTGCGCACAGCAGCAGAGCCTGCCTTGCCCCTCTCAGCTGAAACCACCTGCAGGTCTCACACCCTGAGGGAAGGAGAAAGATCAAGAATCGCCACCAAGGCTCCAGAAATGACATTCCCTCCTGCCTCCTCTCTTGTTTCTCTTGGGCATCAGATTTTGTCTGCTTTAGCAAAGCGCCGTTCCTTCATGGAGAAAGTCATTAAATCCACTTTCAAATTCCCAAAGATTAAAATAAGGAGGGGGGTCAGGAAAAGTAGCAAAGAGCTTTTGAAGCTGTCCATAAAAGAGGACACGATGTAGATAGATTACTGGACAAGGGTACCTCACTTATGCTCTCTCCCATCTCTTTTTTTTTTCTCTGTCTTTTTCTCAAACACACACTCTTCTTGGGCTGGGCAGCTTCATGGCCCTTGAAGCAGGTCAGTTAAAATTAAATAAAAAGCAGGAGATAGGGGAAGGAGACGGCGCTCCCAAGGAGAACAGCTGCTCCCGCCCTCCGCATGGCTGAGGATCCCCCCTCGCCCTTGGCAGCCCTTCCTTGCCCCGCTGCCTTGGCTCTGGGGGCTGAGCCCAGCTCCGCGACCTTGCGGGTGCCCCGCGGCAGCGTGCAGGCTCCAACTGCCATTCTCCACCCTTGCTGCCATCGTGGGTGGTCACATTAGTGCCTGCTATGGTCTGCGCCGCGCTGGGCACTCCGGAGCGCTCAAAACGTTCCATATGGCCTGCGGAGGCCAACGTCCCGTGCAGAGCGCTGCGCTCGCAGCACGCTACCGAGTTGTGCTCAGGAGCAGTGTTACCAGGAAGAGCCACTCGCCTGTATTTGACTTGGAACTACTTGACTTGGAACTTCTGTGTTGTTATATGGATAAAGGAGAAAATATATACATCTCAGTTCATGAAAATGCAGGAGAAGTGGACAGTGGACACTAGCAAATGGGTGTGCTTCACCTAGGGACTTCTATCTATCGTGTTTCTGCTTAGTAGTTATAACATGTTTAACTGTTTCTTATAATTTCCATTACTCGATTGAAATAGCTTTTATTTACTTCTTTTAATTTTCTAGGCCACCTAATTGTGCAATATCAGATCTTCTTGCGCTAATTCTTTGTGACTACTGAGATACTTCATCAAGTTATTTACATTGCTAAAATGACATAAGCTCTTTTTACCCCACTCCCTTACCACCCCCTGTCTGTCTGGTTTCCCCCTTCTAGTCTGGCTGAAGTGACAAACTCTCTCCCCCAGCCAAACATTTGTTTTTACAAGGTATTTTTATATCATCACCTCTTCCCTGCATCTCCCCCGCCTACCCACCACAAACATATGCTCTGGTAGGAGGACATTCTGGTTTCATATCATTTGCAATGTTGAGGTGACAAATTTCCCTTCCTTCAAGCCATTTTTGCAAGACCTGGTTTGTAAAAATGCAAATGGCAAAGGGCTAGTTTGGTGTCTTTTCAATCCTACACATGGAGGAGATATCTTTATTTAGATGAGTTCAGTGGAAAAGAAAGCAAAACCTGTTTGATTTATTGTGTTATTTAAAACCTGTTTATGCTGTAGCAAGATTAAAAAACATGTGTAGAGAATATCGTCTAGAATGATAAGGAGTCATTTTATTCATCCTGAGGAAGAGGGAGATGATGGAGATGTCCAAGAAAGTAGGCAAACATAACCACCCTACTGACTTCATTAGTGTATCACAGCCTATTTTTCCCCACACTAAAATGCACATGCAGTTGCAGCCACACAGAAAAAAAAACAACCTCAAGTGCTCTAGGCATCAGGCTTGGAATCCTGAAAAACATGACTGTGGTCTCCATCATACCAAATTAGGGGTACGTGTACTCAGCCGTCATTTGGTGCGGTGGAGAAATGCCGAAGCCAGTGTTAAATGAGGCAGGAACAAGCTAGTTACAACAGCACCGTGCCCAGCTCGGGCTTGGCCACTCTAAATATTTACCCTTCTGGGAGCTGGAGGCTGCAGCAGCCTGTGTGCTACCACAGCTGGAGAAGTCCCAGTACCTGAAGTCACCACTGAAGAAGTAGGTCCGATATGTTAACATGCTGGTAATTCCAGCAGCACACACTTATGGGATGCATCAAATTAAGATTATTTATAATAAGACTAAGCAGCATGGCAAAATGGCTGAAAAATGCTTTTTATACAGCAATTGTATCTATTCAGCATGATCCGTTAGATTTACTGAAGCAGGATAAATCTTATTTCCTGTCTCTGGACCAAATTTAATATTGTTCCAGGATGGCAGCTGCATTTAAATTCCCATTTTATGCAGAACTTTGAATGCAATAGAAGACAACTAAAAAAGAAAATGCTCCAATAATGCATCTTTGTCAATTCAATCTTGTGATTTTGTCATGTAAGAAGGGCCAAAAAAAAGTTTGAAAACCAAAACAGGGTGGGTTAAAACACTGCCAGCAGCTGATCAACAAAATGGGAAAGTATTAAACAGGGGAATTTATTTATATTATGCTGCAACCAGCTCCAGAGAACAAATTATTAGCAGAAGGAGCCAGTCATAGCACATGCAAGGCATCCCTCAAATCAAACAGATACGGTTGTCACTGTGGGCGGCCAGAGAGCACAGAAAATGAGAGAGAGAGGAAAAAAACCCTCTCCACGGGCTGAAAACATTTTGTAGTTCAGGGAGTCAGAGCAGAAAGTGGGTGAGGGACTTATGTTTCACTTTGGTTCAAGCAAGGTCATTTGGGGGATATGTGTGTAAAAAACAAGCAGGAATGAGCTGAGCAAAGGAGGAGAAAAAAAGAGGAGTTTCTCACTAAAAAAATATGCCACTTAGAAGCTTGTGAGCTGCTTTTTCCACCCCAAGTGATTGTCCTCTTTTGAACACTGTGGAAGGATGTTGGTAGAGGACCACGAGACCACTGCAAAAGGAACCATGCACCAGAAATATCTAGCAATACATCAGAGAGAAAAAGCCAATCCCCATCATCCCAGGGCTATCAGTCTTGAGGACTCTGTTGGAAACCAGTCAGGGAAGTTCAGTTCTGTTGACTCATAACTCATCTTCTAAAGCCTGGCACCATACCCTGAACAAGGTGATATTTATTTGGCAGCAAATTTACTAGGAAAAAATAAGTAATAAAATCCCTGCATTAACACTCAGCTGTTGGCTGAAGACACAGTTGTTGTCTGTGTGCCACTGCAGACTAACAAAGGGGATCTCAAAGCAAATGGCCAAAGAAACACCTGTTGGTCCATGAGGAAAATACGTGGGTCCAAAACTTCAAACACAGGAAGAGGCTACATCCCTCCCTTCTGGATCACTGGACTTTTCCCTGCATTAGACTTTACATGAACATTTCTGCAGAAAGTTCATGAGATGAGATGACACAACATAGCCTAATTTTTAATTGTCATAATTGACTCTGTATTTTACTTTTCCTGTTTTCTTACCCTCAGAAGAAGCAGTAAAAAGAGATGCATCTCAGTGACTTCTTTTGTCTTCAATCCACCTCTTAGATTTCTTTCTCCTAAAAGAGGGGACCCTGCCTCTCTGCTGAAATGGTTGCAGCTCACAGGTTCCTCCACGAGCTAGCCGAGCAGTTGCCCGCTCAGGTCCTGCTAACAGTGTCGCTGGGTCAGTTGTGTCTCAGCACCAGCTGCAGAAACCATCTACATGGCTAAGAAAACCCTCAGCCAAGTAGCAATAGCAGCACCAAAATCAGTGTAGACTATCCAAAGTAGGTAGTAAAAAGTTGGCTCTGATATATCTACAAATACTGGTATTAACCTACCTTTATTAACATTTTCAAGATGTTCTGAGATTTGGGGCGAAAGCTGCAGGATCAGCACAAAAGCATTCCTGCCACAATAAACACACTTGGCTGGACCACTGCCTTTTCTTGAGTTCTGATTTGCTTCAAGTAAACACAGTCATTTATTGCATGTTTCACCTTATCATGGAACATCTGCTGTCTGTGATGAGCCAAATAGCAGACAGACTCTGAATCCTCCTGAGATACCTCTGGCTCACTGCATGCATAGCTTCCCTCGGAGGCCAGCGTGTCACTAAACAGTTGGCCTGATGTTAACCACTTCATGCTGTAGGTGTTCCCAGATGTCTCATGCGGCACTTGCGTCCCAGCCCAAGTTCCTGAGCAGCCTATGGAGCCTTAGCCAGGCTTTATACCTACCAGGGGAGCAGTGTGTTTCTTATAAAGCAATTCTTTCAATCAGCGAGACAGAAAATGAAGAGAGGAATCGCTGGCTTTTGAGGGAAGGTCAGGAATGGAATGTGAAACAAGCAGGGGGGTTCAATAACAGCGATGCTGTTTAGCTTAGTAGGAGGAGGGCATCCTTCAGAAGAGGGAATAACATGGAGAAAACAAAGAGAAGAAGACCAAAAGAGTGCTGAAATCAGAGAATGCTGAATAGTTGAGATACAGACAGCAAACAAAATGCAAATGCCGGGTGAAAACGCACTGAGGAATTTAAATTTCATTCAGAATCTTGGGAGGCAATGAAAGCGTGCAAAGGCAATGGTAGCTATGGCAAGAATCAGAGACATTTTCGCTGTAGGACTTTCAACAGATTTAATGGAGAGCAAAGAAAGAGGAACTGAGGGAGGCTCCAGCTTTGAGAATCCTGATCTGCACCAGCCTGTTTACCATGGAGGAGGCTCTGTTAGAAAGGAGGTCTGAGAGCATCTTGAGGCTGAGTAAAAGGGAGAGGCTGAATTAGGGCTGTTCAGTACAACGTACCTAAGGAGAAGATGGGCCAGAATCTACCAGTTAAACTCCTGTACAGTCCGCTTGTTTTCACCATCTGTATAAGTGCTAGTCTCAGTTTACACCAGCGTAAACCTTGGCCTGCTCTGTATTCAGTATTCCTCGCCTCAGTTTTAACCACATAATGGCTTAAAACAAGCACAAAGTCATGTAAATCTAGTCAGAAATTCCTTAGTGCTTTCCCTCGCCCAGAGAAAGGTTTTGTATATCACAAAGATGCAAAAAAAAAGCCCCTAAAAAAAGTCAAAAAGCCCAGTTGCCGGAGCTTTCTCCACATGTCTGAGAAGGCAGACTCATGTCTCTGTGCCTCCTACTACGCTATTTGTGACAGTCCAAGGGAGAAGAGCTTTTTTATAATCTCTTTAGTTGTGCAGTTCTATTTTATATTAACAAGTTGCATTTGTCTGGTGTCTGCAGTTTAGTATGGACACAGGTTTGTTGCCCCTTAACAACATGGGTTGGGTTAGGTTGACCCAACCATCTCAAGAACTTTGTCTAGTACAAAACGAGATACATACAGCATTACCTTTCATTCAGAGCTGCACAGTGGGAGCTTCTTCTACAAGGACAAGGTACTCCCAATCTGCTGAACATCTGCAGCAGGCCGAAACTACCAGCCGTCACCGAGTTCCTGCGCTTGTGGAACCTCCTGCGTCGCAAAAGGCCAACTTTGCTGAAGTTATTTGCCTGAACATAAGGCAGCAAATGATTCCTGCACCCTCTACCAAGTTGCCTCTAAGAACACAGGTAGTTCCAGGACTTTTGCTATGAATCAAAATACGCTGGAGTGAGGATGAAGCAAAACACTCTTAGGGAGAACATGTTGATGCATCGTTGTGGTTAGTGGAAACCGAGGACTCTACATTACCTCATGTTCAAGGGAAAACTTTCCTCCTTAAGAAGGGCAATATTCAAGGACTGCCTTATTTTGAGAATCTGCCTCCTTTCACTAAGGATGTCATATGAACCATGAACAGGAGGCTGAAAACGTGGGCAGATTGTCTGTGGCCAACAACTGTGGTCACTCATGTAGGCTGCACAAATCAGGTCGCCAGTAAATCTATAAATCTGACAACTGTTTATGGGGGAGAGAACAAGGAATAGTGACCCAAAGTAGGCAGATAAGGTGATCGTTTTATTGGTACACTCTGTGGGCATATGGAAGACTCTCAAGGATCAAAATTGGATCCTTTGCATCCCTGTGACCAGTGTAAACACCTAACCATTGGCTGGTTTTGGGGAGGGAACACTTTTGCCCATAAACCTTCAAAAGATTTATTTTCATCTCCAAGTAAAAAAGGGCATCATTTTAAATCTCAGAATTTCAAGGAACAGAGCAATTGTTTACGACACATGTTTGTAAAGAAAATAACCCAGTTGCGTCAAAGTACGTAATTCACCTTTGCAGTACAAAGGTAAAGAGCCTTCAAACTAGACTTTTGAACTAAGAGCCAACCAGGGCTACATTTTAACCTTGCATTCAGGAAAATCTTCATCATCACGGGCAGAAAACTATAAAGAGGCTCATTTGCCCCATCTAGTGGTTAACGGGAAGATTGAATTTATCCCACCATTAAATGCATCACTACCAAGACCCTGACTCCGTGGAACTCTCAAGTTGTCATTTCTAACTTTAAGCAGATGCTTAAATGTCATTGACGGTGGGATATCAGGAAACACATAAGTGCTTTACTGAAGCAGACCCATAGGCTGAATGTTTATCATGGGAGGAACAGAATAATGATTTCTCTAGGGCCAAAGAAAAACAAAATGTATTCTTTCAAAGAAAGTACTAGAACAGCCTTTTCAGTAACATTGAGTTGTACACCATGAGAAATTAAATAAATGTGTTTAGTTTTGTGCTAAAGTGTGCTAAGAACACTTGATAATAGTAACCTGCAGAAACTTCTTTACATAGCGGTCACATAGGTTGTGATCATTACAAAATTACTACATTTTTTAGTGATTTTTTAAAACATGCTTACCAAATAACAAGCCTAGTAGGTGTGTTGACCTAATATCTACCACTGCTGTGTGCACTGTACTCATTCTTTTGTGGTGGGTCTGTCCCTTTAGAGGACAGGCCGGAGTTTGGAGTGATAACATGAAATTTGGATCGGTGAAGGGACTTTTCGTTTCCAGCTTCTACCCTATCCTACCCTACCTTACCCAAACCTACCCTACCCCTAGGATGGTCATGCAAAGGACAAAGAGGAACAGCAATCCCACTAAGGGTCACTCATCTCAGGTAACAAATCTGAGAAATTTTTAAAATTTCAAATACATCAGTTCTACAGCAAATACAGAAAGAAGACATGGGCAGTAGAGCTAGATCCTGTGGTATACCAAGTAATGTGTTGTGCATATGAGCTCATAAAGTACATAAACTACTCTGATGATCATCATGAAAAGTTTGCTCAGTCTATCCCAGGGTATATTTTGAGCTGAGTTATTTGTGTAAAGGGTATGGTCAAATGTCTCTGAAATATCTGTCTCTAGAGTTCAAGACTCCAACACAAGGAAAGCAATGGATGATAGTGACTTGGAACAAATGTTTGTCCAACCTCACAACTGTACTGCAAGCCTGGATCCAGCATTTTGAGCTGACATCCCTAGATGTTATGACAATCTAGATGACATTTCCCTGACATGAAAATAACCAAGAGGTTTCTGTAGATGAAGCACTTCTTAATGGTCAGTACTTCAACAGTTCAGGAACTGTGGTTCACTGGAGCACTGCCAGAGGAAAGAAGTGTCTAAAAGGAAGGCCCATTGAAGATAGTCCCTCAGAGGGACAGTCCTTCAGGGCCCTCTGATGAGCCCTCTAGGGTTTTCTTTGCAGGTCCTTACCTCCCTCACATATTCACCCTAGTCATCAAGAGGAGCAAACAGATATCTAAGATGACAGTTGAGGCTATATACAGGAAAAGATCTGAAATATGGGCAATGCCCAGAACCTCTTACAGTAGAAGGTGGTTTCCTCGAGAACAGCCACTTTGGGATTGCTGCTTCTAAGCATACCTGACTTGCTCAGGAATTCCTCAACTGGATGGCATCAGAACAACTTGCCTCGGGTAATGATTCTACAGCAAGATCAGAAATAATTTCTTGACTTTCAGTCAATCATTGAATGATAAAGGAGGAACCAGCATTTACACTTGAGAAAACAGAACAAATGCATCTGAGCTTCTGTCAGCAATAAACTCATTCATGAGTTACTGTGTATGAAGACTCAGATAGGGAGAGGGCCTTCTAGCAGCCCACACTGCTTCACTGCTACAGTAGGGATGTGCTGCACTGCCCCAAGAGCCATTCCCAGTGGGAAATCACCAGCGTTGCTGTGCTGGCATTACAGCCACAACAGTGTGTTGGTCAGGTGGAAACTGCCAGAGAAGGAGCAATAATAAATAGCTGAGAAGGAGGCTACTGTGGAGGAAAGATGCTGACAGTGTGGCCTAGGTTTGTTAGGCACGGATTAATAACGCCATCCAAAGCAGCATACACAGGCAGAGGCTGAGCTTCCTTAGTTCTCTAGTCCCCCCGTGCAAACACCTTTCACAGTCTGAGTTCTGGTTTATCAGGCTGAGAAAACCCATCTTTTTTCCCTATGTGAGGCAAGATACAGAAGTCTGACTTACATCATGGGCCCAAAGTTTATGATGTCAATCTGAGTTGATAAATAATCCAGAAACTGGTAAAAGCAAATGTTTGGAGAGAGCTTTAGATATAAAACAGGCTTTAACTGAAAGCTATGACTGAATACAGATAAACTTTTCTGTCTTTTTCTGTTGCTACCAATATGTGAGATAATTCTCCTCACTCCCTGCTCCCCTAACCACCAACCTATTATCCTCGCTTATAAACCATCTCCCACAGCTGTTTGCATTGCACTTAACACACTGAGGACCCAATTATTTTGTAAAATATGCTGCAAAAATGCTTCTTGCTGATTCTGAATAAGCTCATAATTAATTGCGTGAGGTATATATAACACATTTGAGAGGAAAATCTAGCATTATTGTTCTCTGGAAGACTTTCTTTTTTATTACACAACAGAATTAAATGAAAGTTCTCTTCCTTTTTACCTTTTCCTAGGAATCTTTTCCTAAAATCTTCATTCTTCAGCTGTGATCACACAGGCTACTTTTTTTTCTTTTTTTCAGTAACACAAACACAAAAATAGTACAAGAACACAGAGACAGCGGTTCCTTGAAGTGGAACCACATATTTTATACCAAAAGACAATTCATTTTCACCAAGAAATAAGAAGCATAGTAAATAATAAAACGGAAGTTTCATTTTACATTCAGACGCTTACTGCATAACTACCCAGTTGACTAGTCTCTATTTTGGGGCTCTCTTGGAGGCAGGGAAGAGTATATCTTTAGTCACAGATATTCTAAAATTCAAAACAAAGAATAAAAAAAAAAAAAAGCAAAGAAAAATACGCAAACCAGCTACTGTACACTAGCAATGGCACTCCTTGCTATTGCTACAAGTGTTAAGAATATTCTTCTATATCCCGCTCACTCACCAGGAAAGCGACATCTGAAGAGGTTGTTAGAAATCTCGGCTTCACCCACTCTCTGTTTTGCCACCGCCGCCTTCCACCTCCTGCCAGGGGCCCAGGAGCACCTTTTTAAGCACCACCTGCGTCCGGCGAAGGCGCCCTGTAGTATCCCAGGGGAGTAGCCAGCACACTCTGACATAAAACTAGGCTCACGTGCTGGAATCAGCCCAGGGGCTGAGTCCCAGCTGGCAAATCTAAAATGACTTCCAGTGCAAGGGAAATGAGAGAGGAGTGTCTAGAAAGAACCTGTAGAGAGGGCTTCCAAACCAGAGAATCACTCCCTCAGAGGGACACGAATGCAGCCTGGGCTGAAGGTTTAGAGGGTTTGGGCTGCTTGAGCAGTCAGCAGGGATGGTTTTGTTCTTGTCCGTGGCTGGGCTCAGCAGATCTGATTCTTTTCCCAGTAAGTAAAAGGAGTTTGCCCCAATGTGACTGTAGCTCTTGTTTTGCTGTGTGGGAAGAGGTAGGATTGAGCACACTGCACAGCTGCCTTCCAGCATGGCCAAGGTGCTGCTGCTGCTGCTGCCTTTGAAGGAGAATGTGCCACCTTGCCCAGAGTTAGCTCCTCACCTCTGACAGGACTGCAAGTACCTCCTGAAAAGCCAGCTCCATTCACATAGTCACTGA